>JAQGBA010001254.1:0-16938 GCA_034698125.1 Prionchulus punctatus | reverse complement strand
TTTATGCAACGCAAATCGCTTGTAACTTGTAACTTGTAGCACTTGTAACTTGTAAAAAGTTTTATGCAACAGGCCCCTGGAGTTAGTTTAGATGTAGTATTCTGACGATTAAAAAGCAAATTTTCCATGCTATTCCCAATTTTTACGGGCTGAGTTGAACTTACAAGTTTACAAGTTTACTGAAAACCGAGTTGCACCAAATTTGAACCAGTATACAGGCAACTATACAGCTGTAGAGGCGACTTCTAAAAGTGATGTTGCACCACAAATTGCAAGCTGTGCTACAGGCAAAATCCACAGAATAATTTTTACAGAACTGTTTCGAGCCAATAATGTTGTTACAAGTTCTTTAATTTGTATTAATTCGAGTGTTAAAATGAATGTGTTCAGTGATAGTAATAGCGACGTTGATGAACAATTAGTTCCTCGTTCGAGGCTCGTTCATCCTCATATAAATTTTGACTTATAAAATTTTGTTGATCGATCTCGTTTTGATTCCATGGAATTAATAAAATAATTGAAGAAATAGGTGACTACTTCAACGTGATTCGGATCTCAATTATGCTCCATTGCTGATTTCCATTAGATATTTAGCCTCGAATTCGTTAATGCAAGTCGTTGGTGATGCTCATGGATCGCATAAATCTATCTACCACATAAATCAATAAGGATGAAGATGAAGGTAAAATAACCGTTTTCGCCAATTAAGTTTTGCATGACAAGAACACATTGTATTCAATGTTGCATATAATTGGAAATGTTAAACTGTCCACTAGATTCGGAATATGCCATAGGTGGCATAGTGCCTGATCGAGGAGTAAAATCTTGCAAATCTGACCAACTCGAATTAGCCTTGTTTTCGTAGCAGTCGACTGATTGACGGACTAAGCCGAGTTTTTTTCAGGCTATCTAATTTCGAGTTGAATCTTTTGTTCATTCAAGGCACCGATTCTCAAACCTTGTTTCAATTTTAAGTTTCAAATTTGTAATTTGTAATTTGTAATTTATTTGTGCAGACACAAATGGATAAAAGATGAATAATAAGCGAATATTAAAGTGCTTAGCACAAGAACGATTGGAGCTGACAAAGCTAAAAAACGTCGTCCTTTGATAAAACGCGAAAAGGTAAACATATGAACTGCATTTTTAAAACGTGAAACATTTGGTAAAGATGTAATTTGTTCCCCTAAGACGTTCCAAAAAACAAACAGTACGCCGGTAATAGGAGAATTTAAGACAAGAGTATTAAACGTTTCGACCTTGCCATAAGTTTGGAGAATATTGCACTTAGGAAGTGCAATACGTAATTGATTATTATCCGCCCAGACGACGATATTGGACTGTGATTGATTCAGAATTGAAAAGTTTGATGTTTCAGTAGAAGAAAAATAATTTTTGTGTCGTCTGCATAGATTTCAATTTTGGCTGGAGGTAAAATGCATTTATCAATATCATTGATAAAAATAGTAAACAAAAGAGGACCAAGAATAGAGCCCTGCAGAACACTTCGGATTCATCCGAGAGCACATGGTTATGCAGGCAGCCTTTTCATATTCTCTCTGTAAGGTAGTGCCGGACCTAATCCAAGAGCGTACCGCGAATACCATAGGTGCTCAACTTGTAAATTAGTTTTTGGTGGCTGATGGTGTCGAATGCTTTTTCAATATCGATATAGCAAATATCAGTCCTCATATTTTTATCACTGGCAATTGAAGGGTGTAGGGCATAGAGGTGCTATGTGACGAAAAGTTCATTTTGAGGACAAACGACTTAAAGTTTTGCCATTTATGCTGTTTGCAAGTTTACATTGCCATTGTTGTTTCTTGATACTCTACACACGTTCAAAATTTGTTTCTAGAAATATCATAGCTTAAGAAGTAGTAAGTAACCTAATTAGCTTAAGTAAACGTACATAGCACCGCTATGTATGGTGACTTTTCTGCACAAAAGGGCTTTGTCTCACGTAACACCATTTTACTTCGCAATTTTGCTTAGAGCATAAGGGTACCATGTCAACATACATATGATTAATTTTCAAAGGAAACACAATTTTTCACTCATTGACATCAATCATTTGCATCATAATGTTTCATCCACATTCAATATTCAATTTCGTCGTCACGTCCTTCGGCGCTGATAGCATCGCTATCATCGTTATCAGCTTCCACTAAACCATTGAAAAAACCGCGATGTATAAATGGAACGAATTCGAGCTGTTTTTTCAAATCAGCCGCTTTCGCTGACTTTATTGGTCGACGTCAATGACATCTTGACAAAAATGACGTCCTTGAATGTTGACTTCATTCCATTCTTCGTTTTCATCGAATGATAACCGATATTTGTAATATCCCAATCAATCAGTACATAACCATCGAATTTTTCCAAAGTCGACTTTTTCATTTTTCGTATTTCGTTGTCGTTTGACTAGTTTGATCACCTTGATCAAATTGCTAGCATTGATTAAATCACCGGCAATATTTTGAACGATGAACGGTTTCTTAACTTTTACTCCTTTTATCAATGTTCGATATTCTTCGCCCAAGTGAACCTGTTCAACATTACGCAGCGCTTTTTCAATAAGACCAAAATCTTGATCCAAATCCATATAGGAATGATCAACCTCCGGGAATTTATGATCGATGATTTCGAATCTTTTCGTACTAAATAAATACTGCCAAAACGTGACCAGCATAAAATTTTTGTTTTGACCACCACACGAATCGAACCTAGGCGATCAAATGCTTCGATTGGCCAATTTCGCTTTCCGCTGCTTCAAAAAAGGCTATCAAGCTTGAGCATACTTCGTTTGCACCGCGACCCACTTCATTCTCCATCCAAGTTTGCATATAACCATTTTCACCATTCGAGGTGACCAAATGGACACCCAGGTTATAAAACCATAACTGACGTAAATAGAATGTGATCGACATGGGAATCTTCGGTAAAGGCAAAGTATTCTGCAGATCGAACGTTATGTAAACTGCACCACCAATTTCTTTCGCCTTCTACCGATCACTTTTCATTTCTTCTTTGGCTCCATTAGCTGAAGCTAAGTGTTCAGCTATTCCTTGACCACCGTGGCAGTTGGAACAAACATCGCTTTTCTGATTGCTGAATCCCAAATTAAATTCCGATCGAAAAATTTCACCATAATAACTGTCGGATACTGACAAATTACATCTTTACCAAATGTTTCACGTTTTAAAAATGCAGTTCATATGTTTAAATTTTCGCGTTTTATCAAACGACGACGTTTTTTAGCTTTGTCAGCTCCAATTGTTCTTGTGCTAAGCACTTTAATGTTTAAATGTTTTGTTTTTTGCATTTTGAAAAAAATCGAGTTTTTATTTATTTACAATACTAGTACATACATATTTGTCAGAATTAAAAAAATGAATGATCAATTTTAAAAACTAAAATTATGCGATAGCCCCCTTAAATAATTAATCAAATCAACTTGATCGTAAGTAGCAACAATCTGCTCAATTCGTTTCACGCAATCGCGAAATTTTTTTTGGCAGTTGCTGGTTCTTGACCAGCTAAATATTGCTCGATCACTGCTTCATTACCACTCTGCTCCAATTTTAAAGAACTTATAAACTTCCAAATCGTTGGATGATGCCCACCAACCAGTTCAACGAAACTCCGATGCCAACCTTCAACCGAATTATTGGTTTTTGGCAAACCATCATAACAATTCCATAAATCATGTGGGAATCTTGGCAGATGTTGCCGATTGCCGCGATTGGGGCAACTGAACCAGGTGTTTTTGAAATAATCGACAACTGGCTGACTTTCTGGGGGAAATTGACCATGATCAGTGAGATCATCAAACGCTTGCACAATAATGGGTGAGCTTAAAGTTTCTGCACAAACTTTGACAGCCAGTGTAAAGTGTCACAATAGAGATAGGTTCATCATGGTTACATAGTTTTGTAGAGAATTTAATGCTCTTTCGAATGATATATTGTATGTTGTCAAAATGTCTGAAGTAAAGGAAAATAGAAGCATTCTTCGGAAGCGCATGTATGACCTACTTTGACGGCTGACCAAATCAGAATTGATCACCCATTTTCTACACGAGAATATTCCACGACGCACAATTTATTCGATCATCGAGCGTTACAAAATGGGTCTCCCAGTCGATGATATGCCACGACAAGGTCGCCCATCGAAATTAGATAATCGAAATAAGAAGAAATTGAAGAAAATCGCCGAAAATCGCATTGGAATGAGCCAGCGATCATTAGCTGCAAAATTTGATGCTTCACGAGGTTTCATTCGCAATAATTTGAAGAAATTCAATTTGAAATATCGAAAACGACAACAGGCACCAAAATATAGTGAAAAGCAACTCAAAACCATTCCAAAAAAGTGTCGCAAATTACGCCGTGAAGTGGCGAATAGAGATACTGTCTTGATTGTCGATGATGAAAAATATTTTACAGTTTCGAATGGAAATACGCCTGGAAACCGGGGATTTTATACATCCGATATCAATACTGTTCCCTCTGATGTCAGATTTAAAGCAACCGAAAAATTTCCAAAGAAGGTTCTGGTTTGGTTAGCATTATCATCAAAGGGCGTTTCGGATCCATACATTGGATCAACATGGGGCCTGGCTATCAATAGCGACATGTACGTTCGAAAATGTTTGCCTAAATTGGTTTCATTTATAGATCAGTATCACGAAAACTATGATTACATGTTTTGGCCAGATCTCGCGAGCAGCCATTATGCAAAAAAGACACTGGAATGGATAAAGGGTAAAAGTATCAATTTTGTGCCGAAGGTTGCAAATCCTCCAAATATCCCCAAAGCACGACCAATGGGCAATTTTATCTTCTAAGGTGTACGAGGGTGAATGGGAAGTGAAAACCGAATGTCAGTTGAAAATTCGTATAAAGAAAATGATTAAAAAAATCGATTTGACTGTTGTCCAAGATATGATGGAACAGGTCAGAAGTAAGCTTAGAAAAATCGAAGATCACGGACCTTTCTCGGTAAATATCCTATGTTGTACAGGGGTTTTTGGTTTAGTTGTGAAAGAAATTTGAATAAAAAATCTTTATTGGTTCAAGTGCAGCAACTAAATGAGTTTTGTGCAGAAACTTTAAGCCCACCCGTTATTACCAGTCAGGACGAGTGCAAGCGCTGGAAGCATTCGAATTTGAAGTGCAAAATCTCCATCTGTTTCATATCTACAGTATGTTGAAGATTGTTTGATTGAATATGTCGATAAATCGATTGTTTAAAGTGAAAAAAACATCCACATCGATTTGCATTTGGAAAATGATTTCCAATAGCATTAATAGCTGATAATTCAAAATCCATCATGATCAATTGAGATGCAACCATTGGTTCGAGAATTTTCAACTGATTGAAAAGGTGTGAGTATGTTAATTCGGATTTATTGGGCAGCAAACCAAACACAGCAGGTATTATGTTGTTGAATCGAATTCCATGGATCATATAAAGTTGTTCGAACAGAGCTGGCGCCGTTTTGAACGTCCTGTCCATGTACCAGTGCTGTGATGACGCCAACAATTGCAGATTTCGAAGGGTATTAAAAATTAATATACGATCATTAATTTTTCCATTATCATAAAGCAAAAACTCTTCGCCCCTTTCAGCTATAGAAAATTCAGCCGGAATTTCTAAATCCATATGTGACAACAGATTTGGAAGAGCATGGTTTTCTCCTTGACGAACTTGACAAAGAGTGCATTTGATTGAAGTGATTTGCAGCAATTTCGCTGCAGTTGCATTTGATAAGCCGAGACGCACCAGTGATAATTTGATGGCCACTGCCTTGACTATTAACTGCTCGATTTTTCATTTCATTTATCAATTTTGTTGCGTTAAGACTGGCTGCATCAGCTACACAATTGTGTTCCTCGATTTGTTTGATCACTGATTCGCCATTTGAATGAAGGTGAGCTCGACAATTCATTAAATCATAATTTGTGCATTTCCAGTATGTTTTCCCCTTATATGTTCTTTCTTTTAAATAGCGATGACCATTATCCAAAATTGCATCCATCCCATGTTCGCTTGAAATAAATTCCAAAGGCATTTTTGGAAAATTGCAAAAAGAGATCGTTAAGCAAAATCAAAGCTCACAACAAGCCACAATTCAACTCAAAGTCTATTTCCTTAATGAACGATCCCTTTTATCCTACATGGAAACAATAGACATCTGGGATGAAATGACCTTGCAAGGAATAGACCATTGTGAGGAATTGTTTGCGATGAATTGTCTTGTGAGGAATTGTCTTGCGAGGAATTGTTTGTGAGTAATTCTTCGCAAACCATTTTTAGGGCTTTTTGATCAAAGACATGAAAGCTGAGATCATTTTTAAATGAGAACACATGCTTTTTTTTCAACTAAATATATATTATTATACTATAGTAGTTCAAAGCAGAAGATGATTAATGTTGTATCAGCTCCCATTTATGGAGGTGATTGATAGTAATTCTTTGTAAATATAATACAGTATTATTAAAACACATACAGGGTGGGCCATGAAGGTATCCAGGATTTCACTTTGTAATAACTTTTGTAATATTTAATCGATTTTGATAAATTTTATCTCAAAATGTTCAGAAAAGCTTCAAGTTTTATTTCTGAAAGATTTAACAAACTTTATGCATTGTGTCAAACACCCTAAACTTCAACATGACCCCCATCGTTTTCGATCACTTTTTCCAATCTTTCTCGATATTCGACCAAGGTTGTTTGCTGCACTTCAACTTTCTCTGAAAGCATCTCTTATTTGTTCCTTTAAATCAGAAATGTCTCTAGGACATGTCGTATAAACCTTGGACTTAACAAAACCCCGCAGAAAGAAGTCGCAAGGTGTGAGGTCAGGAGAGCGAGGCGGCCAGGGCATGTTTAGAGATCCACGTCCCATCCAATGTTCTGGCAAATTTTGATTGAGCCAATTCCTAACAATTATACCCCAATGAGGTGGAGCACCATCCTGCATAAAATAAAGTCATTCGACAAACCTTGAACTTCAACTTCCGACCAAAATTGAGTTTCTAGCAATGCCAGATATTGCACACTGGTAATGTTCTCATCAAGAAAAAAATGTCCAATTACACCTCCAACCCAAATTGCAGCCCAGACTGTTGTTCTGGGAGAATGCAGACCTTCCTCTTGAACCAAATTAGGATTTTCCTGCCCCCAATATTTGAAATTATGGCAATTTACGCCACCACCTAAATGAAAGTGTGCTTCATCCGAAAATGCCAGATTGACCAAATGATTTGGATCTTCAGTTATTCGATTCAATTCATCCATCTCAAACGCCAACTGATTCACTTTATCTTCATCAAACAATTTTTGAATGATTTGGATTTTGTAAGGATGCCCTTTAAGACCCTTAGAATTTGTCTAATTGTGGTTCTGCTCATAAATTTATCAAAACCGATTAAGTATTACAAAAGTTATTATAAATTGAAACCCCAGATACACTAGCGGCCAAAAGTGAAGTCCCGTAGGCTGATTTTTAACTTTTTTGAATTTTTAACAACACCCGTTGGTGTGGCAAATTTTTTTGCTATGCGTGAGAATTACCACTAAAAATTGAATATACTTTAGCAAAAAGACTAATCTAAGATTCTTTGTTAATGAGCCTGGTCAGGTTAATGAAAAATCATGGTTTTGAAAGCCGGTCAAAAGTGAAGTCACATTGCTACAATCACTCAAATTTATTCAAATTTTCGCATAATCGATCAGCAAAATCAACAACCAATGGCAGCTCCACGATTCTTTATCACGTCTTCGCACCATTTGTGTGTTGAATCGATCAACGTATCGATGTAAGCCTGTGGTATCACTTTCCATGCACTTTCGACTACCATCCATAAATTGGTCAAATTTGAATACGTTTTGTCGCAAATCCGACGCTCAACCTCACCCCACAGATTCTCTATGGGATTGAGGTCAGGCGATTGCACCAGCCAGATCATTTGAGTGACCTTTTGACGCGTGAACCAATCGTGGACCAGCTTTGACATGTGTTCAGGATCATTGTCCTGCTGGAATATCCAGGACTTTTGCATATTCTTGTGCGTGTATGGCAGCATGACGTTGGCTAATATAACGCGGTACACGAACCGATCCATAATTTGACTGATTCGATGAATCGGCCCCATTCTGCCTCTGCCAAATGAGCCCCACACCATAATTGAACCACCCCCATGTTTGACCGTTGGGACTGCATACTTTGGATTGTATCTGGCATTGACCGGACGACAAATATACTTTATGCCATCACTTGAGAACGAGTTAAACTTTGATTCGTCGCTCCACAATACTTTCTTCCACTGGTCAACGGTCCAGTTGATGTGGTCTTCAGCCCACGCCAGACGATGCTTTTTGTTCTTTTGAGAGATGAATGGTTTCTTGGCTGGACGTTGCCCAAACAGTTCATAGGTGTTGAGTTGACATCATACAGTTTGGATACTGATGTCCGGGCTGACAATGGCAATTTTGATTTTATTGGCGGGCAGCCTCGGGTCCGAAATGGACATCCACTTAATCCAGTGGTCGAGTTGCGGCATCATTTTCCTCAGTCTGCCACTCTTTTTTGTGACTTTCACATTTCCCCGACTCATAAACCTCTTCACAACTCTTCATACTACTGATTGATCAATTTTGAACAGCTTTCCAATTTCAGCGAATGATTTCTTATCATCACATACAGACTGACCGTCTGGTCATCCAGTGCTACTCCTTTGGGCATGGTTCATAAACTTTGTATAAAAATGTCAATACTATAGTGTATAGTTCACATAAAATTATTAGTGATGTATTTCATGAAAAAAGCTTCTTATAATTTCATCAAACAGATTGTGACTTCACTTTTGACCAAGTAAAAAACACATTATTTGCATTAGATCAACATTTTTGAATGTTATCATATCTTTCAATGATATCGGTTGGTAACAGATGTCTGCTTATGGAGGGGGGAAACTTATCCTGAAATGGTTTTTTAAAATCTTAAGTGTAGCCCAACTAGTGATTGAAATAATCAGCGTCATCTTTGTGGGACTTCACTTTTGACTGCTAGTGTACCGTCATGGCCCACCCTGTACAGGGTGTTAAATAACCTTTTGCCAGGGGGTTTATAGCAAAACCGGAAAAAGTCTGCTACTAGCGCGACACATCATTGGAAAGCCCATCAAAAATGGAATTGAACGAGCTATAAAACTTTTACTTTGGTCAATATGGCGGGAACTTATGACTCAGAGAATCAACAGACCATCCCCTGAATTATGTCCATCGCTTTTCGGCAGGCTCGGGACGCGGGCGCTGCATTTATCGATCGAAATTGGATTGCTACGAAACTCGGACGTTCAGTTCATTGGGTTACGGACAACTGGAACAAGTGGCCGGAGGAGTGCTTCACCGAATTTGGTGCTGGTCGTCCTTTGAAGCTTTCTCAAGAAAGCAAAAACATCGTCGCGGCGGCCAGTCACAAGCAGTGGAAAGGACACAGGAAAGTCGCTCAAGAAATCCTCCAATTGCACGGAAAATGTGTTTCTCATGTGACAGTTCACAATTATCATCAACGAGGAGGCTTGAAGGCCTTTCACGTCATCGCCAAACCATTGAAAACGCAAACGCACATCGAGGATCGGCTTTGGTTATGTGATTGGCTGTCTGAATGGATGGAAGAGGATTTCTTGCATTTGGCTCCATCGGATGAATTTTTGGTTTATGCCATTCGAAAACCGAACTTTCAAAACAATCGGGTATGGACCAAAGACGTCGAAGATATTGCCGAAGATGAACGTTACTGAGAATCGTGTGGTATCCCACCTGCATCGGCATTTTCATCATTTTCATGGCGAAAAAAATGCTGTGGGTTTTGAAAGAAAAAGGCGAATCTTGAGATGGTGGTTATTTTCGGGAAAAAATTTTGATGGAAAATGTGATTCCGTTTCCCAGTGATCCAGAAAACATCTTGGTGGTTGACGAGGCCGTTTTCCTTCACGACAAGGCGCCCTGCATGCAAGCGAAGGCGACTCAGCAGTTGTTGAAGGACAACAACGTCGAATTCTGGGGCAACGATGTTTGGCCGGGAAATTCGCTAGATCTCAATCCTGCGGAGAACATTGGAGCAATAATCAAGGATGAAGTCGAGGCTGTGATGTTGGAAGAACGAGGCCCGGGTCTATATTCTGTTGAAACATTGAAAAAAAACTTGATTATCGTCTTGGAAAGTCTTGAGAACTGAACTGAACTGTTCAAAGATTTGCTGTGTTCGTACCCGTCTTATTTGGAAGCTGTTTGTGTGGCTCACGGTCAACATACGCGGTTCTGAAATATGTCAATAAATTCCGTTTTGAATGGACTTTCGAATGGTGTATGAATTTTCAGCATAGCTTTTACAGGTGTTGCTGTGACACCCTGGCAAAAGGTTATTTAACACCCTGTATATATGAGTCACTCAAATTGTGCTTGATGTGAATTTCTTCGATGCATCTAACAAGTTCTTCTCAATGTCTGGCGAAAGATATTTCATTGGATATCATATAGCTGGACAACTTAGCTGCCACCCTGCCAGCCACAATTTTTGAGACTTTTTTGTAGCTAGCATTGAGATTTCTGCCTACTATGGTTGACTTGATCGCTGTTGTTCGATTCTGGCTCGTAGGGCTGATAATTGATCTTCTTTTTTATAAATTTTTGACCTTCACTGGTTACCCGGATCCGATTTTGCCTATAGCTGGCTAAGCAGCCTGAAATAATATGTACCGGAAACTGGTCAGGACATCCGGTACACTGCGGAGTCTAATACTCGGTGCCCCCTCCAACCAATGACACTGACATCCTGCCTTGCCTTGCAATCTACCTTCCTCCTCGATTCTACCCAGGGATCGGCAGGATTCCTGACTGTCATCTCAGGCCTAGCTAACAGGGAGGTACTACAATTTCCCACACTTTTAATTCTGGAGAGCTGACCCCTACATCCAGGGGAATGATGGTTCCGAGGAACCACCCTGACCCAGACCCGGTGGTGGCGTTCCAACACCATCGGGGGCGCCCATTTTTTCTCCTCCCATATGATAATCGGAGCAGCCTTGGGCATCGGCTGGAGCGAGGAGGTCTTAACAGGCATGGTCAAGCCCGAAGTTGAAATGACGCCAATGGGAGGAATCGAACCCAGGCAACTATAATGTGGCCCAAAAGAAAATGGCGCCTTGAACCATGGGCCACCCGACCCCTTGCTAATTGATCTTCTTGCTTTCAATTTTGTTTCTTTACCTCTGTCTCAGTTGATTACTGACTCCTCGATACCATTTCTTCTATTTGAACACCCACTTGTCAAAAAATATTTTCTTCTTCGATTCAGATGAATTAGCCCCTTTCTGGCCCAGTGATGGCAGGTGTCCAGTAGCTAATAGGTCTTTGCCAATATCAATTGTAATTGCAACTTGACTGAGGCTGGAATCTCAACTTGTTCCAATGGGATAGCCCAACATCGTGCATCCTTCACACCATGGAATGATATGACCTCTGAGCACTGCAGGATTGGCAGTCCTGATGGGTATCACGGGATTGACAGTACCAACAGGTGCGTTGTGATTGGCAGTACGAGCGGCTACCACGGTATTTGAATTCTGATCTCGGGCAATAATGATATAATGATCTGCTTCGATAAGAACAATGTAATTTTCATTGTTCCAATGTCAGATTTCCATTGGCAAACCAACACTGTTACATTGGCCACCATAGATGATGAACTTGTTCGAAGCTGCACTCAGAATTTGTGTATTCAAATTTTCGTAGGGCAATCCCCTGTTGTCCTATGGAGCTGGTGTATTGAGTGCCAAAGATGTGATTTAACTGTTGTAGCAACACAGACTTTCTCATGAAACCTTCTCGACCAATGGAAGTAAATTCGCCAATGGTAAATTTCGCTGACATTCTGCATCCTCCTCAGTCACTGCCGAAACGTTCAAACAGAGATGAACGCCTTACCTCGATGAACGAACCCAAAAAGTAGAGCAAAAACCTGTCTGACGTGCAAAATTTCCCACTTAATGAGCAAAAATCTGCACAAAAATAAGAATCACATGAAAAAACGACATAGCTGCCTCTTATTTTAGCGAGCTATAAAAATCTATAAATCACCCAAAATTATGGAAAAACAATCGATAAACAAGTTCCCATCGAGAACAGGATCAATAAATTAGATCCGCCTCAATAAAACTCATCTTTCTACAAAAACAAAACTAACCACTACTAATGGTTCCAATTGAGACCAACCCAAAATAAAAAAACTTTTGGATCATCACCATGTAATAGTTAGGAGGTTTTGTGCCATTAGCAATACTTTGCTCCCTTGCATTCTGAACTGGTCAGCTTGCATCGCGAATAGGAGCATCCTTGTGAACCACAAAATCGTCGATTGAAGTGAGTTATGTGTTGTCAGATTTGATTGAATGAGTTCCTATTAAATATCAAATATAATTAAAATCATTGAAAAGTATGGAAAAAAAAAATTCTTTCTTTTTCAACTACAGAAAGTTATTATTTGTCAAAAACCCAACTGTTTACTCAGCGAAAATTCGAGAATGACCACAGAAAAACAACCAGAATTGTTTAAAAACAGGTGAAGTGTTAAGTTGATGTAAAATTTCCATAAAAGTCCATAAATTTGCCACAAAAAGTGGGATTGCAGTAAACGTTTTTCGTTAATAATTTCGAAACTAGATTGAATGCAAATAGGGAAAGTTAAACAAAAGAATTAATGTGAATCGTAAATTTTATAAGATTTCTATTATTTGTGAGCTTTTTAAAGCTAGCATTTTCGAGGCTCAACACCAGTACTTACTGGTAAGCTATTTTTATTATCGACTCTGAAATTTAAAAACAATTCCAACATCAATGGAAAATCAAGATTAAATCAGAACTTGTCAATTGATGTTAACTTTCTGACAATAAAATGCAAATTAGTTGAACACAATGTTGAACTTGGCGTAACGGCTGTGCCGGCTGAGCAGGTATGGACCCCTCAGATGGAACGGATATGGCGCATTCAGCTTTATCGCATGCAAATTTTCGCCTTGTCGAACCACTTCTTCATTGTACTTCCTTAGTGCCACTGGGAAACAGAGAAATGAATGTGATACAAGTAAATGGTTACTTCCCAAAAGCAAATAAAAACAAGCCAACGGGCTAAAACAAAACGTAACGTTAGACGCAATAAAATTCAACCTTTGGGTGTTTTTTGCGGAAGTCCAACTTCCTCGTTGCGTTTCGGTATCGGAAGTCCAGCTTCCTCTACTCGTTAGGTGCATGTGTAAGAGTCAGCGAACCCTTTTCTTTGGTTGTTTCCGAACTCGGATTTTTGCTTTTCGAAATCGTAAATGTTTTCCACTTCAATTAAACCATGTGTAAGACCAGAACCGGAATTCTATCGTGAGCTTGTAATGTGATGACAAATCCTTGAACTTGACGATCCTCGCAGCAAATGAGCCTCCTATGGAGCTTGATCATGCCGGTAAAAGAGATATCTGGTTTCCCTGTACTTGTTGTCTTGGCTATGGGCCCTCAACTATAGTCCTAAGCTAATTCTAGAACCTTTTGTGCCCGTAGAGTCCTTGGTTTAGTCAAAGGCTCTCTAGTAAAGTTAGGCTGAGATAAGTAAACTCCGGAAGTGTAATCAAGGGTTGATCCAATGGACTAGATGTCAAGAGAAAAATATGACTATTTATGTACAACCAAGTCAAATCTAATAATAGACGTATCTTGTGATTGTTGTTCTTATTGTCCTGTAATTAACTTTAAAAAATTTTTTCCTTTGGGAAAATTGTTTAGGTGCGCGCCATTTTGTCGCTATAGTGGATTGGCATGAAAAATAGGAATCACTGTACATTAATACTTTGGTTCTGAAAGATATTTTAGCATGTTTCTTGAAGTTTCGTTTTCTATTTCAGTACAATAGTTTGCAAGGTGGTACTTTTTATTATTAATATTACATACAATTTTACAGAACCAAAGCATGAACAAATTACAAATGCGCAACAATGTCCAAAGTCATCTTTTGCGCTCAGCATAAAACAAAAACTATCATTGCTTGTTACAATTCGAATACTAATTTGAACAAGTGCCTCGTCTGCATTGGCACAGAAAATATAAATGAGGGCCGTCTTCCAAGTTTTTGAAACCTGTACCAAATTTCCATGACAAATGTGCATAACTTGAATCCGAAGTATTTGTTGGTGTACCGTAATGCCAATCAAAAAATGGCAACCTTGCGTCGCTTGCGTGAGAAGATATAGTTCCATTACCAATAAAATAGCCAAGCCAAACGTCTTCGATGCAACTGATGTGCAGGACTTGCCTTAAATTGCAGACATCAGATCTCAAAGTAACAACTGTTGCCAAGCTAGTACCTTACATTAGCTTTTTGAACGAGTAATATTCGTCCTTTGAGTAGAAGTAGGACAAGGAGCCGTTGAAGGACGCGCTGCAAAAGTTGAATGCCGATGTCCAGTTCATCCTTGTCCAATCGAAATAGTAGCAAATGTCTGACACCGAGTCGTGGAACCAATTGTTACCAAGTTGGCAGCTCGAATGGTGCTGATCTGTGGAATTTTCAAGACTGTCATTTTGATTTGTTTCATCTAACAAAAAAAAGAGCTAGTGTGTTAGAACCTTTTTCAAATTATTTCACCAAAGCAAATACTGAGTCGAAGCTGGCAAATGACAACTGCGTTGAGTAGACCATGTTCGCTTTTGTGCCAATTTGAACCAGAAACGTAATGGTAAACTGACTGTCCAAATACTTTTGTCTCGTTGTCCTTTATCATAGAAAACGTCATAGTTGATCCGTCCACCCAAGTGAAGCTTTTTACAGTTGAATTATACTTGATACCCAACCAAGACCGTGTTCCGCATTCAAGAGCTGGTTGAGTTTTCCGCCTTAAATTGGAAGCGTGAAACAAAAATCGACAATTGCTTTGCTTTTTTACCACCAAATTCCATAAGACTCATATTCCATAGTGCTACGGAAAACAGGTAGGGATGCTCCTTGATGTAACTGACCACAGGCTTTGCTAGCATTTTCGAAAGTAGCCAATGATTCGCCAATAGATTTGTAACAAAGATGAGGAAAATATTGATCATAGGTCCATGAGCTGGGACACCCTTTAGTAAAAGGTTCTAGTACAGGTAATGGTAAAAAAGTTGCTTGTTTAACTTACTTGAAATGGATTTATTAACAGCAGAACTAACTGTAACTATGACTGCATAAGTGGTGAGCAGAATAAAAAATGTCAATGCCATAACGTTGAAAAAATTCACGACTTAGAGAATAACTAGCAAATTTCCCAATATAAATACATTTTTTGTTTTACGGAGGTGTTTAACAATATTTTTTCAAGCATTATAAAAAGTTCACACTGAAATCGAATTTAGCTTCATTAAAAAGTTGTAAGCAACTATTAACAAATGTAATTTGACATCCCCCAAACTGTATCGAGTTACAAAACATTTTTTGTTCAATGTGGGCTGTTAAAGATTTTATTATGACTCAGAATAGTGCTGACAATGCGTGGTTAGGCAATGTGGAACATTTCACTGTGCTATGTGATGCTACAGTTATCCACAAATCACACCATCCCCTTGTCATGGTCTTCATGTTTCTAAATCCAATCCGACTTGTCTTTCTATACTGATAAAGTTGCAAATTGTGCCACAGTGTCATCGCCTAACAATTAAAACACTTCAGTGTAATGTTTGTTGAAAGTTGGGAAAGTGTTTGCTGTGATTGCTTATCAATCACTTACATATACACCTATCTCGGTTTTACCTAGAGTTCGGGTTATGAATTTGTAATTCAACAGTGGCTGTCATGTCTGTGTATTATATAATTTTGGGAAGAACAATCCAACAATACAATTAACATGTTCATGGAGTTATCACTATCTCACACCCTTTTACAACAATGAAGTTGCAATATTCCAAATAGTTACCAAAAGTACTTTGTAGAAATGGAAGGAACCATTTTAGTTGTCTTTATTTATACAGTATATGGATCAACACTTTGCTCATTAGAATGCAATTAATTTTTGCTTGTGTGCAACATTCTTCAACCCAATTTATGGTACATTAACCATAAACTGTGATTTACAGTTATGCAGACAAAGACGGATCATGTCAAGGACGTCTACAGACGTTAATGTTGCGGGTTACACACTTTCAACCAACATACAAATTTCCAAACGGAAAAATTTATTTTGCACTCAAAAAATTGATGAACAATTTTCGGCCTGGATTTATTGCACGAAAAACAGGAAGTCAGCCGTCCCCCACATTTCCCATTTGAGAAAATCTTGGCAAGTTCTATGCCAAACATATTGCCAAGTGCGTGACAAGATCTTGTATGTGTTTTTGGTGAGAATTTGGTAAGATCTTGGCAAGGTATCCAAACTTGGGAAGAATCTTGGCAAGCTTTTAGGAAATATTTCCTGTTTCTTGCTTATGTAATTTTTCGTTTTTTTTACTAAAAAGTTGTTCCTGATATATAAGCCCAGTTTATTTGATATTCTATTTTCAGGGCATGAAGAAAAAGATCGCAAAGACACTTTCGACAGAGTCAAGGCGCCACGCGGCGGACCCCAATTGTACAAAAGTGAAACGTCTCATTTGCAGGTCGATGATTATTTTACATTTTATATGTTGTTTATTTCCGAATAGCAATGTTTTATATTTCTTTATTGTATGAATTCTTAAAAATATCTTCATGATTCACACAAGTTTTCATGGAAAATTCTAATATGAATGAACATCAACTGCACTTGTAATAATCATAATCATCTCGTAATAAAGAATTTTAAAAAATTGTCCTTGGCTAATTATTAGCTGATCAGATTTAAAAATAGAAATCAAAAATCTCCACGTCTAAAGCAGCC
>JAQGBA010001253.1:0-16949 GCA_034698125.1 Prionchulus punctatus | reverse complement strand
AATGTGTAATTGTAGGATAAAAAGTAATCTAAAAGAAAACCTCTCTAAAACGTTGGTAGCGGTCGTGAGCCCAACCCATCGGACTCCTCCTACCTTGCTATAAATTCCAGTTCCAACTCTATTCCAGTTGTCTGATCCTCGTTTTAGTATCCTGTTTATCCCATTACTTGCACATCGACGTCTGCTGCTTGAATTCCGTCAAACTTAAAAGGCTGGATTAATACATTATGCTTTATTTTTACCCTGTTTCTTCCCCACAAAATTTTATTTGCAATACTTTGTTTCCTCTGTATCAATTCTTCCAGCACCTCGAGATTGGTGAACGAATAATCTAGCTTTGCACCTATTAGTTCCATATTATTTATTTTCTTTCCTAACTATGTCAGGTTTCTACAATGCCAAACTATTTGCAGGCACAAATGAATAAAAAGACGTATAATAAATTAATACTAATGTGCTTTGTGCAAGAACGACTGGAGCTTACAAAGCTCAAAAGCATCGTCCTTTGAAAACTAAAGCATATGTATAAGTATTTTTAAAACGTGAAACATTTGGTAAAGATTTAATTTGTTCCCCTAAGACATTCCAAAAAACAACAATATGGCGGTAATATGCGAATTTAAGACAATCCTTTTTGCAACTGACAAAGTAAAGCTTATTACAATTGAATTTACGCGATACAGGTGGAGGACGTACTAAATAATCATCCATAGTATAAAATAGCATGTTATGAAACAATTCACAGCAATAAATAAGATCGAAGTGAATGCGACGCACCTCGAGTCTTTCGACATCGAAATACACCAACCTCTGATTGTAGCTCAGACCACCGACAGCCTGCCCGTGAAACTCGCTTGAACACCCTCGATTTTGTCAATTAAGTATGTCAAATGAGGAGACTATATTTGACTAGCTGTTTCTAAGGCCTGTCTGATGTATACTTTGTATGCAAGAAGTAAAAAACAATTTGATTTTGAATGGAAACAGCAGTTTTTCTGTATAAACCAAGCGGTTAGGAAATTTTTTATTGTGGATGGGCAACATTTTGTAATGTTTTTCAGTATGCTCAGATTTGAAAGACAATATTTTATACTGTATTTCCAATGTGCAATTTCGCTGTTCATTGTTTGTTTGAAGGATCCGCGGCAAAGCCAAATCCTATTGCTAAATATAAGAATTTCACGAACATGACGAATAAGACACAAAATCTGTTTTTCGTCAAATCATTGGAAACAGTTAACACATTTTTGATCATCAGTTATTCTTATAATCTTGCGCTCGATGCGAGTTCACCATTTGGCAACAATATGACTAACATGCGCATCAAATCAACAGTTTAGTTTCGTTACTGGAATCAGGGGGGGGGGGGTACTGTTGCATTTATTCTAATTTCGGCCAACATGGTTGTGCAGGGTTCAGCTGCTATGAATGACAGCTGCGACCCTCCGCAATTCATACATTTATCAAATGCTAGGGACAACTTTTGTTCCCTTTTCGTACTTCCATCAACAAACAGCGAACAAAATTTTATTTATTTCTTTCATCAGCAAAAAATATTTACTTTGTTTTGTCTTCAGTAAGTTTTACAGCAAAATGTCATCAATGTTCAACGCGGTATTTTTTTAAGACCGATCACTACGACACTGACGACTTCAATATCAAATAAAATCAATTGCAGTGTTTCGCTTGCATTTTATTTTTATCTACAAATTCAGCATGTGAAAATTTGCAAGAAGGTGTTTTGTTTTATCTTTTGAACTTACAAAAGAATTGCTCCATGTTTGTGTATGAGAATTCATCGTGGAGCGTGGTAACAGAAAATAATAAGGTGACCACACAGAGACCGAAAAAAAACCAGTTTTACATATAATTCTTCGAATGATTCTTAATGATCATCAGCCATTACTCTTATCTCGCGCTAGATTCAAATTCCATAGAACTAAAACAAGAAGAGTCGGATTGTCGTTCGACTCAACTGATTTCAACTGTAGATGGTACAATGCAATCAAGGCAATGACACCCTCTGCAGTAAACCCTGTTACATTACTACAGTAATTATTATCACATTCTGCCAAACCGCTGTGGACGTTTGCGTCACTGAACGGTTTGTAATTGAGCAACTAGTTTTGAATTTTTTGGAAAATTTGTAATTCTTTGAAGAATCTTTTAGCCCAAATATCTTTAAATGTGCGCACACAAAGTTATCCATCGTGTCAAAAAATGACGACTTGAGCAACCGCATTTTAATCGTTGTCCTAATTGTTTGCAAGGAGCTTGCAACAGTAATCGCAGTAAATTTGTTAAAAAATTGTAAAAATTGTATGTTTGGTTTTTTATCATTGTTGATTTTGATTTTGATTTTGATTTCGACACTGTTGCACTCGAGTTACATATTTTTGAAGAAAATGAAATTCACTGTCAATAAAGAGATTTCGAGTATGAGCAGATTTATCATGTTTCTGGCTTTCGCCTCGACTAACGAAGTAGCTCTTGCATTAAATGCAAATTTGGTGCATCAAGTCGCTTTGAACTGACGGGAAATAATAGCCTGATGGAGACCCGGATAAACGGATTTGGCGCTCGGTCGACCAGGTCGTGCTTGTTTGGGCATCGGCATCGGCAAACTCCTTGTCCTCTCTTCACTTCTTTCAAGTGGCATCTCGATTTTGCGAAAGTCGTTTTAATCTCTTCTCAGTTTTCATCTTTTGTTTCTCGAGGAAGCTTCCTACTTTAAGTTGAGCTCCTTTAGAATAAAATGGTATTTTTTTCAACCGCAACGCTGTTGTAAGCTCATCATTTATTTGGATAGCTGTTGATGGATTTCATTCTTAGCTCTTCAAGATATTGTTGAAGCAAAAGAAGTGCAACTGTTTCTACTTTATGGTCGACTTTCCGAATCGATTTTTATTTGAGCAGTTACAGCGATTTTAACTGCATCCGATGAAAAGTTTTGCGTACTCGTCGCAGAAATAGACACATTTTTCGTTTCCAACTCTGCAAAACAGGCTATAGTGAGTATTTTAGGGTTTTAGCAATTTCTATCAATTGTCTGAAATACACACCTAACCTAACACATGAGCACACCTAAAACTACAAAGTTTTTAATTCTTATAGTTTAAACTTTGATGCATTAATGATGTCGTCATTGCTCCACCTTAAGTACCCCTCTCCCAGCTGTCATCGTCACTTTTCTTCCCCCCCCCCTTGGTTGATGTCATTTATGTACGGCCCCTGAACTGGCAACTGTCACTGACCAACTAAGTGATCCTTAGTTGTTTAACAGCAGCTAGATAAATACAGTTGACTCCCGTTAACACAGTTAGCACACCATTTCGATTAACATCCCTTGTTTGCCCTGTCCTGATAAAACTATTGTGTGAACTATTGTTCATGGTATACAGACGAGAACACAAATGAACACAAAATAAAGATTATCTTTTACTCCAGAAAATCACATTACTTGACGCTGTGCCTCGGGAAAAGGTGCTAGTGAAACGTTGTAATAATTCATTAAAATGATTGTCAATATGTCACTAATTACCTCAATTCAACTTGTTCCTTTTAATTTTAAATCTTTTCTTTCTTAGTCGTCCATCAGTTATTCGAATACGTCTTACCATATCTTTTTTCTTTCGTATTAAAATAGCGAGTAACTTTATCAAAATACTGCAGATCACATTGTTCCTTTTAATTTTAAATCTTTTCTTTCTTACTCGTCCATCAGTTATTCGAATATGTCTAACCAAATCTTTTTGCTTTCGTGTGAAAATAGCGAGTAACTTTATCAAAATATCTGCAACTTCAAACAGAGTTAAAAACGACATTCCCAAGAACAGTCCCATGTTGTTTCCGATGTAGATGAACAGATCTCGCACAGTGAATGCTTGGGAAACAAATATGACTCGAGTGCTCATGTCGGCAACGAGAAAATCAACAAATAAATAATTTTTTCGAATTTCGTTTTCGTCAAAAATGTTTAACTCTTTCGTCAATCCTCTTGCATACATTAGCGATTTGGTAATTTGCATTTCGTACACCCATTCTGTGCACTGTTCTCGGCATTCTGGGCAGAATATATTTGGAGGGGTAGTCAGATAGGCTGTGATAACATCTCGTTGGCATAAAAGTTCTTGGGGTGCGAAACAAAGGGTCAGGTTAACAGTAATGCCGAACCGAGGTAAATTCTGTTGAAAAAGTTTCCAGAGAGCGAAAATAGGTGTACCAAGACACTTGCATTGCAATAAAACTTTCATCAAGCCGCATTGCGCGTGGCAAATAGTTTTCATATTAATGTTGTTTATGGACGGCACCATGAACAAGTCAGCTGTACTTCTACACAAGCCTAAATGTTCTACATTGCGTTGATAAAGAATGCGACTGATAGAAACCTTTGTGTTGTAACCAGGCGTAAGATAAGAGTAGGGATCAGTTGCAAGATAGCTTACGTAATTTGAACCGTGAACAGCAAATGTAAACCCTGCACCACGTTTGATAATATCATTTCCGCAGGATTCATTTTGATTGATGTACATCAGGAGACTCAAACCTTGGTTTGTTGAAGTAACGAAATAATTTTCTTCATTATAAACATTCAGGTTGAGTCCGAAACCAGATCTTATAGATGGGTTTTCTGAATGAGATTATGTATTTTTAAACGAAATATATTCTGAAACTGACTCGACATTTGTCACCTGGGTATTGTTGTTCCAATTGTTGTTTGGACAATAGATTTCCAACGTTAAATGTAAAAGCGAATAGATCATCATTCATATGGTTGTAAAAACTGTCGCTGCAATTGAATTCTCTGTTCTGCCACAAACATTTACTAACACTATTTTCAAAGGGGAAGGCAGTCATTTTCGCCAATTGTTCGGTTCCAAGCGTCAAAAGTTTGCCTGTACCAAGTTCATCGATTAGTTGGCTTACCGCAGTCGGAATCTTGCTTTGACACGATCTTTGTTCCTGAATCAAATTGTTCAACATTTTATACATGAAAATTCACATTAAACAATGTGTGATTACTTCAAGTAATAACTTATCCATTTGCTCATTCCGATTTTCAGCATATATAGACGCCATGAAGATTGGCAAGAGAAATGAATTACCCACAATATTTCTTCGAAACATGGTCATTGGTGAAAAGGTTATTGATGGAAACACGAAACTCGTTTTTGGTTGATATACTTCGTTTGTCTTTGTATCGTACTTCAGATAAACCTCAGCATGTAAACTCGACTGATACACAAAGAGAATGAGCATGAATGTAAAAATAACTTTCCAAATAGTTCTCGTGACAAAAGATAAGCCAGATTTGCCAAACATATATATCAACCCGTGAATAGTTGTCGTCATGCAGAATTCTCTCCATTTTGTTAACATATTTTCGGCGTCAACCTTCGCAACTCACTGTAATGTTTGCAATGATTATTTATTAGTAATACATATACAAAAACCTCGCATGTTAAATAAGACTTTAATTAACTAGACGACGAAATAACATAGTTGTCATAGAATTAACGCATTGGTTGTCTCGTTTTAGCTCGCTCGAATTAATTTTATTTTTCATATCAACACTAATCACAATATCGTTTTGGCAAACTGTGATGTATGTAAGGGATTATTCGGCACTGAACTGCAACTGTAGAACGGAAGTAAAATGTATCTTCAAACTTCACGAATCTTGGGGAAAATAATGTTGTTGTTGTTGCCAGGTCTTAACATAACTTTCATCGCGTCCCTATAATGGTTTGTCGTATACGAAATATTTATTTGTATTTTGAATATATACATAAAGATATATTGTATTGTACTATGTGCCTGAAGAGAGACTTTCTGTAAAAATTGACTCATCTACAAATAGGTTTCGTCGCCTCAGAAATAAATTCGGTCGATTTTAACATATGTTACACACTGGCTACGATGGTATAAATTATTTTTTTCAATTCCCAACCAGTGTTTAGAAAATCGTGCTAAAATTTGAATGACAATATAATACCCCCCCCCCCCCCCCTATAATAATCATGGTCTTTTTTCCAAAAATGCTAGTTGTCAGAGAATTAACACTTTGGCAGTCTTATTCGGCTCTTAACTAATGTCAATTTCTACCTTCTCGAACAAAATTTGGGTTAATTAATAGAAATGAGCAAAAATGAAATACATAATGAAAAATTACATACCAAATACCAAATTTAAATAAACGCACGAATTTTACAGACTAAAGTCGCCACACACGCCAAAAACAAATTTCCGACATGTCTTACGGCTCAAGTCGACGAAATGCGAAAAAGTGCTTGTGAGGCGCAAAAAGGACAAATTTTCCAGATTTTTACAAGAAACCCTCACAAACGAGCAAATATGACAGAAAACACTCAAAAATAGTGTTTTTTTTTAATGCGAGGGCGCCAATTGTAGGATGGGGATTGCTCCTTCGAAGATGGAGGTATGTGTATCCATTTGTTGAGTCTTTCACTCATAGTAACACACATATTTAGGATATGCAAATATTGATGTGTTTTCAAATATCCATCATAGGTCTCGCGATAAATGTTATTTTTCGATGTTACCACCAACATTGTAACCAAGCAATGAATCTATTCCATTCCCCAATGTTCAGTGATCGATCCAGTGATCAAACGAGTTTCGTGCTTCCATCGATAACCTTTACACCAATGACCATGTTTCGAAGAAGTAGTATGGGTAATGCGTCAAACTTCTCCATGGTGGCTTACTACGCTGAAAATCGGAATGAGCAAATGGATATGTTATTACGTGAGTAATCAGTGAGTGTTCAATCAAAGCGCCAGAATAAACATCATGTTTTGAAAAAATGGTGTGATACATTCGCATAAAAAATTAAATTAAATCGAGCGAGCTTAAAAGAGGTGGATAACATGTTTCCAATGATGAACAAATGAATGAATAAAGGACATTTTACAATGCGCAATTAAGCAAAAATTGTACATAATAATTCCACTTTTTCTAAGAAACCAGCACCAAGAATTAATTCAAATTGATTGTAAAAGTTCCTCAATACTGAGCTAGTGTGCAATTCATTTTTTGCCATTTGCCATGCCATGCCATGCCATGCCAAAATAGTCACTAACAAACCCCTAGGTTGCTGTAAAATACCAAGCCTCGAACCACTAATGATGCCATTAGTGGTCGACCCGTTACATAATAATTCAACAATAAATTCAATCCAATATTATAACCAATCACATCATTAATACTGACTCATTAAAATTGTTCCTGCGTAATTATAATTAATTAAGTATCGAACTGAAATCCTGTCGATCCAATTTCAGTAACAGCATTTCTCTGTTTTCCTCTGGGCCATAATTTTTCGCAGTACATCAGTGGAAATGTTCAAGTCAGACACATTAATTTGAGAACATATTGTTTGTCTCACCTATTAGGAGCCGCATGTGGACGCAAACAAAGTTTCCACACGAAGAGCAAGTGGAGGAGGTGATCATGATAATAGAAAACTATTGAATAAAGCAAATTAAATATGACCAAAAAATGAATTGGTGACTAACTTTTTTCACCTCTGTACTAACCAACTGCCCAACCTTTTATTTTCTTACTGTTAACTCTTTTAACGTTCTAATTGTCCCTCTCGATAGGTCTTCTTTTTTTTTAATTTGGAGCCCCGGACAAAACACGAACTTTAGTTTTTTAAAGAATACACAGCGCTTTCGTCTTATATTGTTTCTGTTGAATACTTTGTCAAGGTTTTCTCTTATCAACAATGAGCGCAGAAAAATTTTTAACTTACTAAAAACATTCGGCAGAAAAGATATGTGAAAAGAATAAAATATTTGATTAACTATTTCATGCAAGGACAGAGTGGACAAGCCTACGAACAAACCAATATTAGATCCTAAGTATATGAACAAGTCGAGCATCGAAAAGCGTAAACTGTATTCAACAATTATTTCTGTCATGTCGCTATAATATATGTTTAACTGCAGAAAATTCTTTTGGATTTCCTCTGAAGTGATATTCATACCATTGTTATTTTTTACATTGAGCGGGGTTAATTTTGTCAAAGTCAATTGATACAAGTATGCAGTTTCCATGCAGCCTATTTTACATTCCAGGCAATAAACGTTTGGATTATTGGTGATAATATTGAAAAAGTTGGTCCTTTACACATTTGATGTTAGTAAAATCGCAGAATTGGGCATTATCCACATTTTGATCTGCTTGTACACCTGGAAGCACACACTTGCAGGCTTTCAGGATTTTCGCAAACATGCAAAAGTAAAAACAATTTTCCCTGTAGTACGTTGTGTCTTCCTCATCAAGCACTTTATAATTAACACGATTAGAACTTATACAATACCCAAACAGTTCCAGTTGTCGCATGTCGTGTGTTACAGCTTGAATGGAAATATCATAACTGTATCCAGGGCTGAGTGACGTTGCTACAAACAATTCCGGCAAAGGTTGTCGAGAAGATGGATTGTACAACATAAGCTTGAAACCTGCACCTCCTGGTACAATTTCAACACCGCAGTATTCTTCCTGGTGAACATACAAGAGCAATCGAAATCCGCTGAATGGGCCCGTTGTATCTGTTATCTTGGGTCGGAATCCTTGTTTTTTCTGAGCGAGATCTATAGAATCACCACCTAAAAATTAATGTCACTATCAAAATTCAAAATTCAACGTTGGTTGTTATACCAAAAAAGTAATGCAGACTTTTTGGCTACTATAAAAAACATGTTTGTTTATTCTGAACAAAGTTATCCAGGTCATAGATCGAAATCTGTGTTATTAATGTAAAGCATAAAATAATTAATATAAGGCTTAAAAATAAGGGACTTACTTTCAGAATTAAATGAAAATCCATTTCGTCCACCTCCATCCCAATCAGAAAATAACCCAGTTTCCTCTGTTTCTTGCCACCAACATTTGATTACACTTAAGGATTTACCAATTACTGCAGTTTTCCATATTTCATCAATTTTCGGAAGTTGAAACAAGTTGAGATTATTTTCCTCACCATTGGCTCGCAAGCAAGTCTTTTTATTCTCAATAGAAACAATTACTATATTTGTTACATCCAACTAATGTTAGTTCTGATCAATATAAACTTACTAGTTTTAAATAATCGTTTATTATAGACTCAGAAGCATTAGCAGATGCCAGGACGTAATATGTCAAATAAGTAAGAAGCAACTCGTTACCACTGACGAATGAACGTCGGAGATGGTTTAAATTCATGAGCGAAATGGTTGGGAATGTTAAATTGTTTCGAAATAGGTATTTAGCATCGGTTTTTGGTATATATGCCAAGTAGTTCGAAATTCGCCAACTCGTCAAGAATGTACTGAACGACCTCTTTACATAGCTCTCCAGATCTTTCTCCTTTCTTTCTACGATTGAGAAGACTGTAGTCCGATGCATCGTGTTTCGAAAATGCAGCAAAATTTATTGAAGTAATTAAGATCATTGACTAGTGGGATAACTCATGGAAACTATACCAACTGTAACTCTCAATCATTTTTGTTTTCTAACAAAAAAATATTTTGATCATGAGATTTACATGATCCTCGATTCATCATTTCCACACTTTCAGTTTCATTATCGAAAAGAAAGCTGAAAATGCTAGAAACTGAACTGCTGTGACATGCAAAACTGTGATATTGCTCTCACCTGATGTGCAGTACCTTCTGGAAAAAAGACAGTAACTATAGGTTTCTCAAATTAGCAGAACTAACGGAAATAAAAGACAGGAACCAGATGATTAAAAATAACATAAAAATTTCGTCCAACAAGAAAAAAAAACATCTGCATGTTTTAAATACCAAGAAATATGTTCAGGAATTTTATTTCCGCAAGAATAACTGTAATCAATGTGCCCTGTAAAAATATATTCTTAATTTCTTTCCAGTAACAACAAATCAAATGATCTCATTTTAATCGATGATGTCAGCTGATTACTGATTTTAAGCTGTTTTTTTGTTAAGCAGGCAATGTGAATAGATAGGAAATAATGCAGATATTTAATTGCAAGTGAGAAGAAATTCTTTTGGTGTTCTTAATCTTAAAGTTCCTAACTTTTATTTCGGAAAGTTCTGTTGAGTCTTGTGATTAGCTTTCATAGATTTCATTCATTTTTCATTCAGAATTTCTTTGGTATACAACTTGCCCGCCATAAGTAGACTAAAATTTCACTGAATAAGCGTGCATTCAATTTGGAACATGCGCGACAAATCATATTGATCAATATTATGTTTTGCTGCTTTTCTTTCATAAATATTTTACGACAGACGCATAAAATTAAGTAATATATTGCTTGAATGATACTTACAATGCTGCAACCAAATCAAAGATTCGCCGATCATTACGGTGAGACAAAACTAAAAAAAATTTATTTTATCTTTTGATTCATACAAGTCCAAAATTCCGTTCAATGTTGTTGGCAACATCTTTCAAATATAGATTGCAGTTAAATGTCTGTTTAAAATATATTGATCATATGGAGGACAATATCAATGAGCAAGAAGATGAATCAGAGGACGACAGCGATATGGAATGCGAATTTTGAGAAATTGGTGTAAGGCTTCTAATTTGCCCGCAATTATGTGTGCGGTGTTCTTCTCAATTTTGTAATCCGTTAGGGCGACCACATCGCCTCGCATAGCTGGTTCTAGGTATAAGTACTCTTTCATAGGTACAATATAGCCACCGAAATCGACTTCCTGCGCTTTCCATTTCAGGTTTGTGTGCGTCGAACGTCTCAAGAAGTCTGTGCCGATCATTAAGTTAGATGGACATTCGTCTAAGATGTGCACTCGCATGTACTCGGATCCCGCCTGGATGCGTGCTTTCGAGAAACCGAACCACAGCCAAGTGTACCCAATTATAGGCACTTCGTGTCCGGCTGCTTGAGTCAACGTAGTTAACGCTGAGTCTGTCAAAATTTTAATGTTGTTTTCGAAGCAGAATTGTTTGCTGGCTAGCGTAACATCGGAACCACTGTCTACTAGTACAGTCGCCTTCGAGTCCCCGCTTAGTGCATTCGAAATGTAGATATCCACTCGCGGACATCTGTCTTGTACGCTACTTAAAGCCCGTGCCACAGCATGACGCAATGCTCGAGCGGCTTGTATTTTGCTTGCGTCGGATGATTTTGCGATACTCCTGAATTGTTTTGCAACTCAGTTTCGTTTGATATCGCGGGATGATTCGTGTTGAGTAACGGTGCGAACGCATTGAAAAAAAATTCCGATATGGAGAATGGTTCGGCTGGTGGTTCGACGGACGCATTATTGTTTTCGTCGACGGAATTTTCGATACGGACGGCGTGATACGTCGGCGGTCTCGGACTCGGACTTCGCTCTCGAGGCGATCGTGATCGACGTCGGCGACAGTTGTTTCTGTTTCGCGCGTTTCGATTTTTCCACTTGATGAGACACCAAGTAGCAAAAAAAATGGCGGCTATAATTGTGCACGCAACTATAGTGTCAATTATGACTCGGAACGGTCCAGTGAACAGTTTATTGACAACGTTTACGAAATTGTTGCTTCCTTTTATGACAACGTTTTCGATTGCGTCGCCGGCGCCTCGCAAGGTCTGCGCGAGAGTGGCACCCGTGCCGGACAGTGTGTTGTAAACAACGGATGAATCTAACGCGAGTTCGGCCGTGTAGTTGATTAGACGCTGCATTTTTCCTTCTAAACGGGCGACACGGAACGAATAAGTGCGAAGTAAACCGATCGTGCTCGCTAGACCCGCGCTGGCGTCGAACGGGTACGGTTTCCACTCGCTATGCCAAACGACCTCTAACGGCACGCGGGTGACATGTACCGGACTGCTAGACGTGATCCAGTTAGCGTTTGGATCTTGGTAAATGCCGACGATGTGATGGTTGCAGTCGACTTCGACGGCGATTTTTATGATGTCGCGGGCTACCTGGTACAGCAAACCGTAGTTCACCATCTATCAGCAACGGTAGATACCCGTAGCATGTGTCGTTGACTTTGTAGTCCCAGAATATATGTTCTGGTTCTACCTCGCGACATTCCCAAATCATGAGCGCTTCGCCGGCGAAGGAAGCGAAGATATCGTTTCGTTTTAAGAGTGCTCGAGCACCGAGTGTCGGATCTATTCTTAACAGTTGCCAGATAACGTGCAACTTACGGTCGGCGGCGCGGCATAGTTCGGCCCAGACATTTCGAAAATTGTTTCTCTCGAAATCGACGATCTTAGCATACAAAAACTGTAGTTTTGCATTTATGGGATCGGGAATGTCATCATACCCGACAGTATTACTGTCAGTAACATTTGCGGTTCGTTTTCGATTGGTGACACCAGTCCACAAATGCTCGATTTCGCTTTTATGTTCGGTTTGCTGTTTGATTTGTAACACTACTCCTTGCACGGTGCGAAAAGCATTTTTTAAGTCGCAGTCAAATGTTTCATTGATAACGGTGAACGCGGCCTATAGTTGTTCGATTATAACATGCAAACCTCGGACGCGCACACTGACAAATATGCCAGCATGTTCTAGGTTGCACATGTTTTTAAAAACTTCGGTCGACCATACAATAGTACCAGTCGGATTTGTACAGTAACCTTGCATCGGCGAACACCCTCCGGTGTCACCGAGGTCGCTCATCGCTGTTTTATTGTCGACGGCGGCTATTGTTTCCGATTCAGCAACCACGTTGGTTACTGTAACGCATTTCGTGTAACAGCAATAAGCGTACTGTACGTTGAGCACGTTATTTGTCATCCAAACACCTTTTTGCGTTTGGCGCAGCGTTTGATTATCGAACGTTTTTGTTTCCCAAATGCTTCGACATTCGGCGGGCGACAAGTTTATTTGTTCGGTCGTATCGGCTGTTAATCCGCCCGAACCGAAAAGGCCACTGTAGACTGTACGTTTTCGTTCGATGCATCTGACGGCTTGTGTCGAGATCGGTTCGCTCCTCGGCGTCCAAACGGCGAGTGACGTATTGTATTCTAATACGTCCAACATATTCGGCGGCGAGCAAGTTATTCGCTTCGGTAACGATAGAGCGCGACCGCTGCGTGACGATCCGCACATAAAAAATGGTTTGGCGTGCGCCGTTCGAAACAATAATGAATTTAAAATCGTCATAATCAGCGTTATGATTGGGACGTATTTGTTCAAAACGCGCATGTCGGTAATCTCATCCCAATTTTCGCTCGTTTGAGTGCTAATGATACGTTTCGAGCGTGACGAAATGTCAGTTTGAGCGCTGAAATTTTTTGTTTTCGTTTTCGTTTCGTTCGATTCGCAACGGACTAGGGCGTCGATCAAACTCGAAACGTTTTCCAAGTTTATCGGCGCTTCGTTTTGCGAAATGCTCGATCTTTCGACGACCGTTTGTGAGAGTTCACGATTTTTATTTTTTTCCCCAGTATCGAGACAAACATCTGTCACGGTTTAATTTACTCGCGACAATGACTTTCCTTCTTGATTTACTGTTCAGTAACTTTACTGTAATTTACTCTGTCTCGAATAAACACTTTCAAAAACGTACAATCTTTCTTTCATTGAACAAAACGTACCATCTTTCTCCTATTAAACAAAACGTACGATCTTTCGTCGGCAGGGGAGGTATCGGGGTGCAAGTCTGTAGCGAAGTACGACCAGATCAACGTCCTCGTCGTTTTCCGTTTTTCCTCAAGAGTTTTGTTCCGATTAATAGCTAGTACACCCCGGGCGTTTGCTAGTCTATTTAGTCGTCACTAGGTGGGCATCCAATGTCCGAGACCTCTCCACAACTAGTACAGCTTGGGTGTTTGCTAGCTGGAAAGGTCACTAGGCATTCAATCCAAGACCTCGGAGGTCACTATTTTGTGAAACCTCACTTCGGCGGGTTACTCGCTGGCCCTTGTCCATGTTTTTCCGATCTGACGTCGACCTGACGTCGTCCGCTACAGACGAACCTCCCGCTACTCCCCTGACCGACTGGAACGACCTAACGACTTACAACATAACACACACAAATATAAAAACCGAACCTGAAAGGAAAATATTACAACACACTATTACAAAAACAAGGAAATATTATTATATACAACTTCTTTCTTTACACATCGGTTTGACTGATATTTTTCGCATCAGTTTTTTTGTTGTCGGACGGCTTCGAAGATCGCGGTGAATGGTGAGTTTTTCGCATGTCGGACCTAGATTTCGATTCGTGTTTCGAATCGTATTTGTTGCGTTTGGTTTGCTCGAAATTGTCGGGGCGCCCATCGTGGCTTCGTTTGTGACCGACGCCGACAATTGAGTCACGAAAATTTGTGGGCAGTTTCCATTCGTACCCCAGGCAACTTTGGTTTCCCCATTCGAAAATGCTGGGCGTGGGCGAAACACTATGGGCTTTCGTTTGCGCGCAATTTGAAGATAATTTGTTAATTTTCGAACGACGACTTTGATTATTAAAATTTTTTTCTTTTTCAGATTCATTTTTACCTGTATTATTGGCCATGGCAATTTTATTCGTTTGGCGATCGAGTGGAACGTCTTCTTGTTCGTCGCTGTGCCCGTCAACGGACGAATCATGGTAACTAGATATATTACTTAACGGATGATCATCGAATAATTGTAAAACGTCGTCGGGTTCGCACTCGGCCCTTGCGTCGGAATTTCGCGCGATTTCGCTCTGAGGCGTATTAATTAATTTTTCATCGACGCGCATCGTCGTGGACTTAGTTTGGGTCGCTGGATCTTTTCGAGTTTTTCTCGAATCGCTTAAGCGTTTTTTATCGTTCGGTCTATTATATCTGCCGGAACGAATATTTACACTCGTGGGAGGGTGCCACGCGGAAAAAAAGTTAGCTAGCGCGTCGTCGTCGCAATTTAACGGGTCGAAATTTTGAGCGCCGACCAGTGGATTTTCCACTGTCGGTTGAAAAACGTCGGCTCTATTGTTTTCATTCCGAACATCGCTACTAGCCCGGTCCTCATCTCCCACGGAACTATTATACACTCGACTCTGCACGACCCTCGAGCTAGTCCGAACCGGTTGACCAGAGCTCTGGGCGCCGGAAGCACCTCTAGGCTGCGACACCCAGCCACGAGATGAGCCTCCACGACCGCGGTATCGGGCGGCTTCCGAACGTTGGTACTCCTCGTTGGAATTTGTTAAATGATAACAATTGACACGGTGGTGTCCCGCAAGGCGGCAATAGGTACAGTAGGACTGACCGTTCGAGTTTCGTCCGCTTTGAGGACCTCCGTTGTAGTAACTTTGGGCCCGATTTTGGGGACCTCGCCACGAATTACCTCGATCCGATCGGTAATTGCTATTCCAATTTCGATATCGCGCACGTCCTAGAAACGATGCGGACGCATTTCGATCGTAATTTCGATTTATCGCTCCGCTGTCGGCGGATTGTTCGCGCGAATTTGTCGACGAATTTACGGCGCTCATGTTATTCATTCGAGCGGTCAAATCGTTTATGGCGGCGCTTTGCTGTTGCGACGCTAAGCCTAACATGGCGACGGCGGCGGGGCTTACTGTACCGTAGCACTGTTGTTCACGCTGCTCGTGCTTTTGCGCTGACGCGACGGCGTCTTTGAAGCTCCGCGGCTCGCTGTTCTGCACCCAACGTCTTATGTTAGGTGTTAAGCGGGTGATGAAGTGGTTTTTGACCACGACATCGTCTTCGTCGGTGCCGGTCCAATTCAGAATGGCTCGTTTCGCTAGGTGACGAATGTCGGCGGCGAATTTAGTCACGCTTTCGCCGATCAGTTGCGTGCGAGCGATCAGTTGTTCGTATTTCATATCAACCTGTCGATTATCAGGGAAGCGGTCTAAAAACGCGGCGGACCATTCATCCCAGCTAGCGAGAGCTGGATTTCGCGCTTCGAGATCGTTATATAATGACTGAGCAGCGCCTTTGACACACATCGCGAGTAGTGCCAATTTACGAGCTAGTTCATTATTAGCGCCATTGAGCACCGCGTATTTAGTGAAACGTCGTTCCCACTGAGTCCAGTTCACATCGTTAGGATCGCCATTGAACGACGGAATCGAATGAGCGGACGCGGACGAGACAGGTCGAGTATCGTACAATTGTTGCTCGTTTTGGACCGTCTGTTGCATGAGATTTTGCATTTGTTGGATCTGTTGTTGATCCATTTGAAATTTGAAATTATTTACTGGATTATGAACGTCAAACGGTCGATTCCCGTTTGCAGGGTCGTTTATTTCAACAACCTGATCAATCACAATGTCGTTTCCGACAAATGGCGCTCGGTCGTCACCAAGTGATTCGTCGTCGGATTCGGCTTCGAAAATTAACTGTCTGCGAACAGGTAATAGGTGTTTTTCCGGCGATTCGACGTCGAAAAACACTTCGTTGTTCGAGTTATTTCCTCGGTCGGGCGTCGAACGACTAACTTGTTTTTCTACAAGCTTAGGTGTTGCCGACGTGGCAACAAGAGCTATAGGAATCGACGGTGGTCGAACGACTGGTCGAGCGACGGGTACGGCGATTCGAGGATTTCTAAGTTGTCTTACGTTCCGTTTCTCGTCACCTCCTGTGAGCACTTGTCGTCGAGCGTCACGTATGATTTGTTGGAATTGGTCGGAGAGAGCGACGGTTGGTGGATCGCCACCTTCGGCCGTTGTTTCGACGGAACGAACGGATTAACTAAAACGCACCAGGGATTATTCGAAATCCTGGCGCACTCGCCAAATTGTCACAGTGCTCCTATTCGAGGAACCTGTGACTAATCGCCGCACGTGGCAGTGCGACGAACGAATACGATCGGTGACGGTCGAATGTGAGGCTAACGAGTCCTAACCTACTGTAGCACTGATGTTGTGCGGTTTCGGTTCGGTACAGTTCACGAATACGAATTTTATTTGATGAACAAACGAATAAGATTTCCAAACGAGCGAGATGGCAACGCGCAGAGTGTGTCCAATCGACCACTGACTCTGCTAATTTT
>JAQGBA010001252.1:0-16960 GCA_034698125.1 Prionchulus punctatus | reverse complement strand
TTTCTTGCTTATACAACTACTTCGTAAAAAGTTATAACCAAAAACTAAAAACGGGAACTTACCACGCACCCTGTATAACAGAAGTATTATCTTTAAAGCGTTTATTTTCTTTAAATTACGATTTTTTTCAGTGAGATAAAATATTTTTATTGTATCTCTTATTTGTTTTGAAGGTTTCAACACAAATTTCATGTCAAATCAGTTGAAGTTCATAATATTAATGCGTGACATTATAGCCACAAGCAGCTTAATTTGATGAAAGAGAGAAAAGAAATAATCATATCATAAATGAATAAATTTTGTGTGTTGAAAATTTTATTTTTCCTGTTATAAATCCATTAGCATTAAGCATACAGCATAGCTACGGTCATTCAGGATTAATATTTAATTTACAAATTTCAAATACTGATAATTTCAGACACCTACTAATCAAAGCAACTTGATAAAAAAAACAATTAAAAAAAGCCGCTTTGTTTACGGATCATGCCACAACCAAAGTAAGAAAGATCACTGGTATCAGTAAATAAGAATCACTGATAAATTTGGTCAAAAGTCAAATTCAGTAAAAATTTGTTATTTGGCTCACTCCACAGGGTCATGAAATATAAGTGATACATAGTAGTAAATTTGCAAAATGATTTGTTTGGCATGTATGTTTATCCACTGAATAATTAAACATTAATCTTTGCTAAAAAAATGGCCAGTAGTGATATTTTAATTGAGATATTATAAGTTCCGTAGAAATTGCAAATCAATACATTTCATTATGAAGATTTTATTTGTTTTGTCTGATTAGTTCTGTTTCTCAAGTTCATACAATGCAAAACTACTGTCATTTGCTTCAGAAAATGTATTAATGAAGGATTGACTGCAAATATAATACATTTCAATTGCAAAGATCTGTCATTGTTAGTGTCAATGAAACATTTGTATAGTTATTTTTTCAGGGAATTACACCAAGTTCATAATTTGATGGACTGAAATGAAGCTGATTCTAGTTTTTCTCTTTGCATCTTGCATCAGAATAGACACGACATTTTATCAGCTGATGTGTGACGGACGACCATTTTTCTATCATGACACTAACGTTATCCTGATGAGGATAATGGCTGGATGAGCAAATGCGAATCTGCATGTAGTATTAAAAATGATTATTATTTGTATGGAGCTGAGAGTACGGACACAAATGAAGATGGCACGATACATAGCACTTGTTTGGTAAATTGAATGTTATTAGTTTATGAATAATTACTAATGTCTTCTGAATATTAATGTAATATTAGCACTTTTTCAGATGGATCACTAGAGGATTGTAAAAAGAAGAAAAAACATATAAAAAATGTTTAGTTATCAAACATTTTTTTATTTAGAAATAAACATAGTTTAAATTCACTCTTTATTATGATGATGAATGTGCAAAGGCCTTGAATACTTACTGCACAGTTTCCACATTTCACGAAAAGTCAATATGAGTGAACGTCTAACGAAAGACAAAGTTTTAAATAAAGTTTACTCATTAGTTTTCACGCATCCTCTGTATGTGCTTAGCGAGGTGGTAACAGGCTATTTTATTGAGGGTCGCTAAAGATGAAAGATTCTTGGTTCGATTCCATGCCATTCCACTGGCACTGTCTCGCATTTTTTACTAAAGAGCGATCGCTAAGTGAACAATCAGCGCCAAGTAATAGCAGCATTTTATTTAATAGCGCATCCCGGCGTGCTGCAGATTCTGCATTGGCGTCAGTTTCGGCAAGAGGAAGGGTTTTCATGCCTGCATCATGACTGGCTTCGTCGTGAGAAAACTTTTCAAACATGGTTTCCTTTGGCGTGTTCTCCTGGTTGTCAATTATTGTCGAATTAGGGTGGGGAACATCCTTGGAGCTGTTAGTTGAAAAAATAGTGTTATTGTCGTATTTTCCTGCATAGCTTTTAGAACGCTTTGATAAATCAGATTATTCTATGGATTATTCCTTGCGAAGCTCTGTCAAGACGCATTGACAATAGTTAAATATGAAAGATAATGAGAATCTTTGACACATTACTTGGTTAATATCAATGGGCTGATGAATTTGGATTGATGACACTGAGTGTCGTTGAATATGCAAAACTTTTGTTTTCGCATCATCTGTCGGCGCTACACAGTTAAAGTAAGTTTTGAATGCTTTCCTGATCACTTTTCGAAATTTGGCCAGCAGATAGCAGACAAGCAATGCAACGATTGGCAAAACGATCGCTGCGATTGGTGTTCCTGCCATTTGCGCCAATGGGATTGTTGTTGTTGTGGATGTAGATGTACTGTAGATGTAGATGTAGATGTAGATGTTAATGTAGATGTGGTTTTTATAATTCCTTAAAAACTAGTTGCAAACTTGATCATCATCTGGTCTAACAACTTTGTAACTTATATTGACACAAACTTGTTACAGATTCGTTTATCAATGAACAGTCAGGGTAACGCGGAAAGGCGGACATTGAAAAAAAATGACAACTATTCTAAGTTTATTATGATTAAAACAAAATTCTCACTAGTTGATATCGGGATAAAAGCCCACAGTTGATCCGAAGAACCATCAATACGAATCAAAGTGGATCTATAAAAGGCTTCACAAAAAATGTCGTCTGTTCGATGACTTCGCAGCACAGTGTTGGTAGAGTTTGAATAAACATAGCATTTGTTGTTCACACCGTCGATAGAATAAATTGCTGAGCAGCGAGACAATTTGACGGCATGTGACGCAAGTTCAGTCCACTAATATCCAACGCAAGATTTGAGTCGGAGTTGAAGATCATAAATATGTCCGGCGATTGCAAAAATTTGATGTAAAATGCATAGGTTGACTGTCCGGGCTTGCTAGCGAACGTCCAAATTTTATCGCTTTCCTTAATCCCTGGTCGAACCACCGCGCAATTAAATTGTGCAATTTAATCGCGCAATTAAATTTTGCATGTAATCTGATATAACACATTCTCTTGCAGGTTTCCGCATACTTGAAAAAAAATATTTTGTTTTTTATTAATCAAAATTTTTGAATTGTAGCTTACCGTTACCATTCGCCAAAACTCGAATGTGGAGTACCAGATAAAAAGTGAACAACTTTCCGAATGTGAACATTGAAAACAAAATGATTGTTCTTCAGTATGTAGAATGAACAACAGTTAAGAGAAAATGAATAAGATTCAATTAACTTTTTCAAATAATTCAATTTGCACCTTTCAAACTTGCATATTTTAATTAAAAATTTTTTCACATAGACTCAGGTCTAATTTTAATTTGATATAGAAGAAATGGCGTCAGACGTTTATGCGACCACGTGATTTTCCCTCTAAGCACCTAGACCTAGTATGTGGCGTGGCGCATGCTGGAAACAATTGTTTGCAGTGTGATGTAATTTTGCGACACCATTGACGCTGTTTTGCACTTTTGTCACACCGCTTTATTTTCGTCAACTTTTTTATTCTCGATGAAATGAAAACCATAAAATTTTACAAAAATCATCCAGAAGCAAGCCTTTTCCCGCTTTTCACAGATTTTACTGTTGCTTTGGGTTTCAAAGTTGTCTTTTTTATAACTTTTGCTACGATTTGCGCAGCTTTTACCGTCGACTTAACAGCATTTGCAGTCTTCGGGGTAACTTGTCCTTTGGCTGGCGACTTTTTCGCTGCATTCATTTTCTGATCTTTATAATTCTTCACCATATTGTCCAAGTCTTGCTTGGTGATAACTCGACCTTGCATATCAACATATTTCTGACACTGAATCATTATGGCGCTTTCCTTTTTGGAAACCTGTTGAACCCATCGAGATTGTTCCTTAAACCCCGTGTCGCATTTGTCCATTCGAATAAACGTTACACAAGTGTTTTCTGTGAGACAGTAAATTTATTTTATCAACTATAGTCTTGATACGAAGAAAAAATTCTTGAAAACATTTATCACATGAAAATCACAAAGTAAGTTTTCGAATGCATTACCTGGACAGAGAAATTTTGAAAACATATTAAAGTGAAACAGAATAAGATTCATGTACAGGAACATTTTTCAACTTAGCTCAATCTATTATTCTAAAATACTTGTTTTTAGAGCTTTTGAGATTGAAGTGAAAAAATATCTAAAGAAAACTATTGATGAGAATCTGAAAATGCAAATTATTTCTGAATGGATTGGTTTCATTGTTAATTAAAATTGAATCGTTTTCACAAATAGCTTGTTACACTTTTTCATTATAAAACCTACAAATCGTGTTACTACAAAAGTGAATAAAATGAAAATACATATAACCGAAAAACCAATGCGATTAAAAAATTAAATTTAAATCGAACAAACGCAAACGCTAGCTTGAAAGAAATAATAATAAATAATAAATTTCACTGAAACTAAAATAATAATTTCATTCTAATAACACTGTTTAAGGACCGGGCGTTCTCTTATCACATTCATTTTTTGCAAGCTATTCGGTACCAAATTTTCTCCACGAACACTCTACCCTAAAAATCTCAATCATTGTAGGAGGCTTAAATAGGAATATCGGTTACTTTACCTTTTCATTGGCTATTACATGGAAAAATCCCATTGATATACCCATTGCTAAATTTATATGAAAAACAGTTGCGAACCATCCGAAATTTTGTTCGTAAATTGCCAGCAATCCCGTAAACCAAGCCAGAAAATTCAGCGGTAGAATAAACAGTAAACCTCGTTGAATTATCCTACAATACTTCCCTGTATGAGATTCAAATAGCATTCAAGTTTGCTAGCCAAGTACTTTGCAGAAGTTATAGTTGCTGGCTTATTCAATACCACATCTTTGAAATTGAATTGTGCAGTCGATTCGATGAAAATTGCTGAGACACAAGTGCAACTTATTATGGGCACAAATGTTGCAATGGATATGTTATTTCCAATGTTTAGCCAGCATCTAAAATGATTAGCTCATAAAATGATCCATCTTTTTTGCTGTTAACTTACGAGTATCTGGAAATGTAATGAGGGTACGAAGTAGTGGCTGTCACCGAAGTGATTAACAATGGAAATCCTAAACCATACCCACATGTTCATTGAACTATAGTTGAATTTGGTTGAAAACAATTACCCCATGCTATGAATGCATTATTTTGCATTGACAAATACGTTTTTGAACTGATAACTTTCGTGATAATCGAAAATACGTGTAACGCTTCCAATGTCATGCAAGTGAAATGGACAAGAAAGAAGTATTGCAAGCCGATTCCAGCAAATATGCAGATTGTCTAAAAACCAACTCGCTGAAATAGCAGCCAGCAAAAAAGTAAAGTTTTCAAATTTACTTTGTTTCGCGTCTCGCTTCTTGTGTACGATATGATAATGTGAGCGAGCAAGATGCTCAGTTCTTCGGATGAATGTAAAATCCTTAACGAATCCCATGACCTAAAAATTATATAAAATCTTAGTAACTTCATGTCACTATAGTTTGCTATAAATGACACCAAAACAAAATCGATAAAGCTAATGTTGCTGCAGATATGCCAATTATCCAAGCGCATCCAATACTTTGCAATATGTATGCAATATCTTCTTCCGTCCGAGTCATTGGATTCTAAAAACACGTAAATGATTTTATTAGCATGCAAATGTTAAAAGACACGAGGCTTACGCAGAATTCAACGTCACATGAATGGATGTCGACGAGAGAAAATGGGCATGTTGATCCGTTTTGAGCAATACTTCTGACTCGTTTCTTCATAACTGTGTCCCCGCAAGTTGCTGAACACGGTTCGAAATTTAACCATTCGTTCAACGAGCAAACTTCTGGAATCCCAGTGGTCGCTTCGACGGATGATGTTGCCTCGGCTGATGGTGCAAATGGATTTGTATCGCCAGTTCTACTGTGATCTTCGGTTGTAGTCTCCACGTCTAAAAACATTTCTAACGTTTATTTACTAACCCACACGGACTATGTGCGGAGTGACCAGCGAAACGATATGCAAAAAAAATACTCCCTCTGGTCCGAAATAATAGTAGCAAACGTTCTATTTTTTGCACTTGCATTTGCTACTATTATTTCGGACCAGAGGGAGTATGAAAAATAGTTTGCAAACCTGATGACTTTTTAGTAATCATTAATGGTGCGAAAGTCGATGGTCTCAAAGACGTTCGTCCATCTACAAGTTGAAAATTTTCAACAATTTGAAAAAGTTTGGTAATGCTTAGACAAACTTTTTGTTGATTCGTACGGCAGTGAACAACTTGGGTAGACTGGAGTAACACTTGCTAAAATAGTACAATGTATTATATTATATTTTTACATAAAATTAAGGGTTCACAGTTAGATGCTTTGAAAATCCAACGCTGAGATAAATTGTAGTTCAACGATGCACCAACAATTTGCACAGTACTACAAGAGCTCGTTGTCGTACACTGCAATACTGAATTCGTTTTTGATTTTATGTAACAGTCGTTGCTCGTTCCGTTAACAAGAGAAAATAGCTGAGAATCACTACAGTTCGGAAGTTGTTGCGTCAAATTGCCGGTTGATATATCGAGTAACAGATTCGAAACATAGCTGGTGACCAAAAAGTAGTCTTGCGAAGGCATAAATTTGATGTAGAATAGTTGGTTCGATGAATTTTCAAAAAAATAAGTGCCTATCTGAGACCCTGGTTTCGTCGATTGACTAAGATCATCCATGAGACAGCTGTACTGTTGCGTGAAAATATGATACAGCACTCCTTCTTTTAAGTTCTCGCAACCTTCAACATACATATTGCAATGGAGAAATGGTAAATAAAAAAAATTGTTTGCGAACCTGCGGACTTTATCGTTGTGCTTAATGGTGCCAAAGTTGACGGGCTCAAAGAAGTTCTTCCGTCTGAAAATTGAACAGTTCAATATACTGTACCTGGAAAATTTTTTTGTTAATGGCAACACAAACTTTTTGTAGATTCGTACGGCAGTGAGCAACTTGGGTAGACAGGAGTAACACTTTCTACAATAAAACAACGGAATTGCAAAAAGATTGATGAAAAATTTTAAATGGCGCACTGTTCGTTGCATTGAAAATCCACCGCTTAGTGACTGAGAAGCTCATATTTGCAGAAACAATTGGCGACGAAGGCAAGCAAGTGCTTGATGTGTTATACTGCAAAATTGAATTTGTTTTTGAATACAGGTAGCAACTGCCATCCGGACCGTATGTAACAGAAAACAGCTGAGAATCACTACACGTCGGAACTTGTTGTAGCAAATTGCCGTTGGCTATGTCGAACGCGAGATTCGAATGATTGTTGAAGACCAAAAAGTATTGTTGCGACGGCAAAAACTTGATGTAAAAGAGTTGATTCGATGTGTTTGTATTTCTGTAGGTGGTTATATTTGCGCCTGGTTTGTTTGACATTGCAAACACGTCCATGGGACAGTTGTTCTGTTGCGTCAAAATGTAATAAAGCATTCCTTCTTTTACGACTCCACAAGTTCCTATAAATGGTTTTGAAAAAGTGCTAAATCATCGAAGTAGATGATAACTATTTAGCTACCTGTCGAATTGGATATTTTTGTCGTTGCTTTTATAGCGGTCGACGATATAGGCGGCTCTGATCACATCAATTTACTTTGCGCATTGTTGAAGAAAATTTCAATTATAAAATCAGTACATACTTATTGTTGTACAAAGATTCATTGTTGTTGGTTGAGAACAGTTCGGGTAAACTGGTGTGAAATTTGCCACATTTCTATATATGAATACCCACTGCTGTTCCCGGGAGTTCCTCATTTCAGCTAGTGTGATCTTTTGGCCATTGCACACACTATCGTTACGAGTTAAGTACAGATTTTGGGCTACTGAATAAATATAGCAAGTTCCGTTAGGACCGTTAATGAAAGCAAATTGCTGATTAGATCCACATGTTGGAGGTTGCATTTTTAACGTGGACCAATTCATATCAAGCGCCCAATTAGTTGCGACGTTGAGGATCAGAAAGTTGTTCGTATTTTTCAAGTATTTGATGTAGTGTTGCGTATTCGCATTTCCGCAACACGAATATGTTTGAAAGTCCGTTTGATTATTTGAATTAAATGAGGGCATGCCCATGTCGATATCACACGTTTTGTTTGGGTTGGCAATGTGGTAAACAACGCCTTCTTGTAAATTTCCACAAACTGAAAAAATAAAAGCAGCCTTTGACAATGCGCCTTAAGGCAGTTAGCCACGACACCTATCATAAGTATACTTCTTCGTTGTTTTGCCTGTTACTCAAGACTTCAAGCATTTGCTCAACTTAGTTCCACCTAGCATACCTGGGCATGTTGAGTATATTGGTGGTGATGCAATCATTTTTGTCGTCATTGAAACTTGCTTCGAAGATATTAGAGGTTTGTTTGATGATACTGTTGTTACCTTTGGCTCTAAAAACAACTTGATTGACATGTTTCGCAACAAGTACAACAATAAGAGAATTATACTTATTGTTGTGCATATGCTTGTTACATTCGGCCCGGCGCATGACGGATACACCGGCGTAAAGTTTGTAAAAGGCGCCGATGTAAAGGCCCATTGTTGCGCAACAGAATTTCCCATCATTGTCAACGAAATTGTTCCACCATTACAAATAGTGGAAGGCCGATATAATACCATATTGTTTACTGGCGAATAAATATAGCAAGTGCCGTTCGGCCCATTTTCGAAAGCAAAATGTTGATACGGTCCGCAAGTCGGTATTTGCATTTTCAAATTTGTCGAACTAAAATCCAACACCAGATTGGTTGCCGCGTTGATAATCAGGAACATACCGGAACTCAGATATTTAATGTAATGTTTTGCGTTTGCCCCGCCACAACATTTATACGTTTGGAAATCTGTTTGATTATTCGAAGAAAATGTTCCCATATTCATATCGATAGTACAGTTTTGTTCTGGATTATTGAAGAAATAAGGAATGCCTTCTTGCAGATTTCCACAAACTAAAAATGTCCGTTAATAAACATCGTTTTGAAAATACAGGGTGTCATGAAATGATTTGCTATACCCCTGCAGCGACTTTGGCAATAGATACAAAAATAATTCATATGCTATCTTGTAGAGAATTCAATTCTGCGTTAAATGAGCTAAATTTTATATCATAATACTACACCGAAGCTAAACTATTGACAAAAAAACAAAACATACCCAAAATTTTCAAAAAAATTCAACTAATTTTCAAAATTTAATACTCGGTTTCACCACCACTTGCGTTTCTAACTTGGCTAAACGTCTTGGCATTGAGCATAAAAGGTCTTGGAGCAGTTCCTGATCGAATTCCAATTCAGCCAAAACTGTATCCAAATTTCGTCTCAAAGTTTCCTTTGAGTAACATCCTCGTCAATCCTCCAAATGCATCAGACGTTCGACTCACTCTTTCACGATTTCGCCCAAATTTTCGGTCGGGTTGAGATCTGGGCTATTTCCTGGCCACAGATCGTTGCCCCATAACTTGAGGCCTTGCTCGTTTTAGCCAAGTTAGAAACACAAGTGGTGGTGAAACCAAGTATTAAATTTTGAAAATTAGTTGAATATTTTGAAAATTTTGGGTATGTTTTGTTTTTTGTCAATAGTTTAGCTTTGGAGTAGTATTATGATATAAAATTTAGCTCATTTAACGCAGAATTGAATTCTCTACAAGATAGCATATGAATTTTATTCGTATCTATTGCCCAAGTTGCTGCAGGGGTATAGCAAATCATTTCGTGACACCCTGTACATGCTGACAGTTTTTTCTCAGCTGCAACGTGTATACAGTAAATTGTTTCGGCACTGTTGGGATAATTTGGGAAGCATGTGTTGGGTGTTAACTAAGGCCTGGGCATAAATTTAGGTCTATTTAAATTCATGGTCCATACTATGTAAATATAAAAATTAAGTCGATGAGTAATGTTCTTAGCGTCACGCTGGTTAGTTTCATTCATTTCATCTGTGAGTTACTCTACGTTTAGTACATTGAAGAAACAACTCTGCTCATAACTAAATGTCAACTTTTCTTGTAACAACATAGTTGAATAATGCATTTTGTATATGCGTAAATTTACTTTCTAATGGCTAAATTATTATATATATACCAGGGCAAGTAGAAAACGAAGGTTGCAATGCAATCAATTTCGTTGTCAGTGGTAACTTTTGCGAAGACACCGATGGGTGTATTGTTGATAATGCCAATGAATTGTGAGCTGACACCGACTGTCCTTTACTTTCACTTGATGATCGTTGCGTTGAAAAACCTGGAATTTTCGAAAATCACTAACCTTCAAGCACGTGCTACAAAAATACAAAATTACCTATGCTTGATCCAAAAGTTGCATATTGGTCATGGCTTGCTATTACAAGGAAAAAAATCAACATTTCCGAGATACTCATCTAAGAAACAGATACCGATAAAATATGGCGAATATGCCACGCTACATGTTTGGCAAGCTTAAGATAATTTTATTTATTAACTTTAGTCAATCTTATATTCTTTTATTCTGTACCTCAGGTGACTTCTGTAACTCATTATTTATCGGATATTGATATAACTCTAAACGAGAAATAATGCAACAAAATTAAAGAGAATATAACAAAGTCAATACAAAGTCCCGATAGCCATGTATCGTATCTATCTATCTAACTATCTATCTATTTGTCATACTTTTCTTCTTTTATAACATGTAACCTTAGAGAAATTTACATGATCACACGATGTGAAATATGCTAACAAATCTATTAATGTAATATTGACGCCGCATAATGAGTTAACGAAAGACAACAATGCGCAACCAATAACCCAATATGTCAAGGTCTTGCTTCATAAAATAGTTCTTGTGAAGAATTTATTTATGTTGCTAATTCCTAGCCATTCTTTCATGCCCCTCCACCACCATCCAAGTAATAGAACGTATATTGAAATCTGATCAAACACAAAAAGTCATGTATGCTACTCTGTGCTCCCTCTGACTGGAGAAGCTTACACAAAACACAGTGAAATCGAAATGTGAAACTAATTTGTGAAGCTGTTTCTATCATGCTCATTTTCACTTAATTAAACTTTGATATGTTCTATTTGATTGTTTCACTTTTTTTTCATTGAATAACAAAGTAAATAAAAGTTTTAATGCATTTAATGTATTAGAAAATGAATCGGAACTCAATAAATTTTCTATTATTTTAGTATTCATTTTAAAAAATTTTCATTACTTTTGATATCGAAATAAATAAAAGCAAATGGTTGGTCAGGAAAATTTTACAAATTCATCCAGAAAAGCTATAAGGGTTGGAACCTCAGATGAATATACTTGTTTGTTTTATTAACGATATAAACGTATGGTCATTAATTGGCAGTGACATGCAATTCATTTATGTAGTTTGACATGGCATGCTACCTCTGAATATAAGTTGGGCTACTTACAAAGATTTTCTGAGCTTTGCTAGCTGATGAAATAGGCTTGATTGGAAACACACGAACTTTGGATTACGAAAGCTTACAAAATGTAATGATTTCCCATACGCCGCCCGCTTACTAACTCATCATAGGATTTTTCGTAAAAACCATTTCAACAACTACCACAGTGAATCCATTTTCCAAATTCACTTGGGATTTTTGGGTCAGCATAAATTTATTCACCGCATTGTTATGGATGATTAAAACTTTTTTGTATGAAACGATACGATACATTGTTACTTCTGCTTGGACAAGGTTACTTTACGTTCCATGAGTGCATGGTGATCAAGCTTTTCCTGAAACTTAATGGCAATGTATTGACAGCTGATTTTAAGTTTAATAGTACTTTTTTGATCTGAAGTACCTCAATGAAAAGTTAATTTCGAAAAAATGTCGATTTGCGAAATACGACAAGGAAGTCGAGGCGCCTGATTTTATATTATATTCAATCCGAACATTAACAATAGTTTGGCAATTTTAAATCAGCTTTTCAAACAAATCCACCGATTTTAATACAGGATAAAAACGATTCATTTCCATTGTTAATATATAGCAATAGCAGTCTCATTGGCTTGGACTTCGTTATTTTCGAATTGTCGCTTTTTGATAGTTTAAGACACATTGAGGTTAAAATATTTTCCTGATCAGGTGCCCTTTATGCCCTACGTCTACTACCATACAATTGCGATTATAATTCTTGAATCGAAGAACTCATAGCCAAGAACAGCATTTGGGAATTTCCGAACGTACAACTTACAGTACAACTTCATGGCGCCACACGATTGCCACACCTCAGGCGGTATTTACCGTATTTCGTCGTTTTAATCCCCTCTTGAAAGTATCCCCCTCAAATATATCCCCCGCCCCGAGGACCATTGGAAACAATATATCCCCCCTCATTTGTATCCCCCCCCCAAAACTGCTGAAACGAATTAAGCTTAATCTGTCTAAATCAGACATTTTTGATATAATTTAGCTTTTGAAAGCATTGTGACGAGGCAAATTTCTCTTACACCATTTTTTGCGTCTTGTGATTTTAGCCTATGTGCTTCTCGAACATTCGTAGCTGATTCATCAAGCTCGTCTCATTTCTGCACCATCATCCTCTTGTTTCTATATTATTCAATAACCGTTTAATGCTAGAGAAGTGTTGAAATGTAGCGTGGAGCTAGCTAGAAGCTAAGCTTCGAGCATGGCGCCTACGATTTTATAATTTGTAATATATTTCTTGCTGTTTGGATCCTTCAGCAACTTTCATTTTCTATTTTCTTTGTTGTTAATTAATAAAATAATGCTTCCACAAAACTACCTTTGTTACAGCATATTACAGGCTAAAAGTAGTTGATAGTATGCAAATTAGTCCAAATATGCGTTAAAACAGACAAAATTTGTGGAAAATTTTGATTCTACATGAAATTTTCTGCTGATTTTTGTGTGTTGGTATGAATACCTTCTCACTGAAATTTTAAATCCCCCCTCGAAAATATCCCCCTCGAATATATCCCCCTCTCGGACCTCACGAAATAATATATCCCCCTCTCGGACCTCACGAAATAATATATCCCCCGGGGAATATAAACGATGAAATGTGGTACTTTTCGGATATTTCCGAACTTTATTCTTGTTTTGCAATACTAATTTCAGGGCTAACTTTCTCATGAATGGTGCATTTGTTTAAAAATCTTTGCTATGGATTTTAGCAATACAGTAAAGGGTTGCAGATCTGTATACATTTTTTAGTTACAAAATTGTGATTATAATTTCATGTTATAGAATTAAGTTGTAAGTAAAGTGATGTGCATGTCTGTACATTTTATCCTGCAAACGCATTATCATGTTTGGCAAATTTTATTTAAAATCCATTTTTAGTCAATGTTATGCGCAAATTTTTTTCACTGAGTCGGTAACACGATACAAATGAAAGAGGAGTAACTCGTTGGCACGAAAAAACATGCGATTAACACGCACAATTTTATGTTTTGAAAACAACTCTTCAAGGATTGACAAATCCGGGTGCCCGGGTGCCCGGGTGCCCAGGCACCCAAGTAATGAGGCAGGGCACCCACAAATTTAATTCAAGGTGCCCTTTTTAAAATTAATAAATTTATTAGGAACAAAATAAGTATAAATCTTCTATGGTTTATTTGGCTGATGAGAACTTTAAAATTTGTTACTGTTTTTACAAAAGAATAAATTTACAGTGAATAATATTTTCACATAAAAACTCATATTTTGTTTCGGGCACCCTAACATTTGCTCAGGGCACCCAGTTTTAATTTTCAAGATGCCCGGGGCACCCAGGATTTTAAGTTATTTGTCAACCCTTGATCTCTTATAGTTAATAGTCTGCTCTAGAAAATGGTTTGCATTCGTGCCAAAATATTCAACATAATTATTGTCCCGCTACTATCGGTTAGTGTGATCATTTTTCGTCGAATTCAAATTGCAAAGATGATTCTCCTTCTAAGACTCATGAATGAAATTTGTAATTTTTTATAGCTCATGGATTCAATTGAAGAAAACCCGGCACCCGCATAAAAGCCATCCGCTACAAAAATACATCTCACCATTGTAAGACCAGAAAGTAGTATTATATTTCAAGGAGGAAGATGTTTTTTTATTACAGAATACCATCTGATATCTATTTTCTATTTGTTTTTCTTCATTAACTCTTATGTAAGGATCATCCATTTTTTTAATTTACGCTGTGTTCGTTTTCCATTCAACATGACCGACTAATTTTTGATAAATGTAATGTGTACTATTATTGTTATATATTTAGATATTATTACTTTTCAATTAGATTTGAAAAAAAGCCAGCTGTGAATGTATAGTTTTATATCGATTTAAGGTAGATTTCATAAAACACCAACATCAAGGAACAAAATTGTCTTTTCTAGTTTTTGCTTGTGCCACATGCATCTAGTAACCCGCTAACTGAAAGGCATAAAATCCATTCCAAAATGATAAATAATACTCATGCAGGTGAATCTTTTCAATTTTAAGTGAAAATATTAAGCTTCCAGCAACCTCAATTTTTCCTCGGTGGTGTGAATGTTTGGAAATGTGGATGCCTCTTGACCTTAAGAAACAAATGGCGTGATTTTTTTTGCGAATGTAATAATTGACCGTAATTAAACTCAGAACGCATGCATTCCAATAGCTGCAATTTATCGCCTTTATTGGCAAACTATACTATTATGAAAAAGTTATCATTCTTGTGTAAAATTATTTTTATTAATTTACACTGTTGTGCAATTTTCATAAAAATATTGGAAATTTGTAAAATTTTTAACAACTTATATTAAAGTTTTATGACAGGAAGTGATTATTTTTAGTAACTTTTCAGCATACCAAGCGCAAGAAGTAGCCAACTTTGAGCCACGAGGCTGTATAGTCACGAGTTCTAAAAACTTTTCCACAATGAAATTCGGATTTTTTTTATTTTTACAAGAACTATTTTCAATAAATAAATACATTCGGATAAATACATGAGCATAACAGACTACAATTAAACATTATAACTGGGAATGCAAGCCGAAGCCACACTTGTACCATTTATTCTCAACGTGCGACACTTGGTTATATCTGTATTCGATTCGACCATGCAGTCCAAATTTGTAAGGCATGTAAGCATGCCACGTTCCGTACAGTATCCCGTTTGATCATTTTCGCCAACCAAACCTCGACCAATGCACCACGGCATACTTTGAGTACATTCTCGATCTCGTCGACACTTATAAACCAATTTACCCGACATTGTCAATGAAACGAAGCTAAGGCAGAAAAGTACCGTATGAATTTGATTCATTGTTGAGGTAGCTAGGTATCAATGAGCCGAAAAATTGCTTGAACAGTTTCCCTTTATAGTAAAATTATGTTTTGCCAATTACGAAATTGACGCACGTTCAAGTAAACCACCAAACAAGACCCGAGGTAATTTTAGAGCAAAATTCACATCGATGATAAAAAATTATCAAGCTGCATCAGAAATTTCCACGTAAATTGTATGTTAATTATCTTGTTAGCATGTTTGGTGATTTATTGCAAAAAATGAAGAAAAAAATGTAAAAACTTTTCATGTGACGCACAAGCAAAAACTAACGTCAAGAACATGTGAGTTTGCTTAAAATCTACTCTACTAGGCTTTCATATTTTGAAGATGTTTTGTTGACGATAAACTGTAATCTGAGAGAATTATCAAAAATTAGTTTTATTTCTAAAAATAAAACAAAATAAATATTAAAAAATGAACACTACTGTACAACAGCCCAAATAATCGAAAACACCCGCACCCGCGCCCGCATCCACATCCTGAATGACGAGCGTTAATGAGTTAAGAGTAAATGAAACAAGGAAATACATACGGATATTCGTCAGTTGCTCCAATCCTAATAGTTTTTCTTGTTGAGTTTATTAAATTTACTTGTCCAACCATTTCAATTTATTTCCAAGAGCAAAATTGAGGGAGTTAAAACCACTTTTTGCATAAATGCGCAGAAAACTAGATAAAAATGGTTATTGAATTTTTCATTATTTCATTGTATCCAGAACATTCTTATTTACATTGTTATTCAAATTAGAAAAAACATAAAACCACATTAGACAAAGCTTTTACAACTTTTTTCTATGTGCAAAAGACAGACATTGCATGTTAACATATTTATTTATGTAATCGATGAAGTGTATATCCATTCTGCTTTTGCATAGTAGTGGTCGAGCAAATGAATGAACGAGCGAATGGATGTAATTTTTAACAGGTTGTTGTGATTCGATGAACACTGTTTTCTCCTTTAGTGTGATTCGCTCATTTTTAATGAATTTACTAACAAACAGACATTACTACTTTTTAATTAGTTTGAAATTTCTTTTATAGTTTAACGTTATGCCTTGTAAGCTTCTGCCATTCATCTAGTAATTCATAATTGAAAGACGCTATGTCACTACTACGATAAATATGAAAAAGACATACTAGCATTTAAAAGTAACAAGATTTAATGAACAACAATTTTTACATGAAGGTGGCTTGGTTCGAAACTTAAAAAACAAAATATGGTTCGATTATGGTCGAATTAGAAATTACTGTACTTATGTTTTTCCTTTCTCTAATTCTAGAAAATGTGCAGTCTTATAGTGTAATAGGCTAATATTGACGTTATTGGCAAACTACACTGTACAAATAAATATCAATCTTGTCTTAAATTTTTTATTAATTACACAGTTTTGCATTCAATGCATTTCACATAATTTCTACTATCGACCAATAAAATCTCGTCATTGGCTTCCATATTGCTTCAAGTATTATGATAGTGTGTATGTTTAGTTGATGCCAACGGAATATGTGCACAAGTAGCACGCGAATAAGCCAATGCGAACGCTTGAAATCATGAGATCAGACAGTCATAGAAAAACTTCTTCCCAGTGAAAAATAAATTACTGTTATTATTACAAAGAACATTTTTCAACAGATATATACATTCGGTGAGCATTACAGATAACTAGGAATACAAACTGAAGCCACGCTAGTACCATTTATTTGCAAG
>JAQGBA010001251.1:0-16990 GCA_034698125.1 Prionchulus punctatus | reverse complement strand
TTTTTAAATTTCGTTAAAAATTAAAAAAGTTATAGTAATTTAAAATAGTGGCGCGAAATTGCGCCACCCTGTATTTTGGATAAATTAATTGTAAGTATAAGCCGGCTTTTGCAAGTTGCAATAAACATTGCAGTTAATGAACTGCAAACATTTTTTTATTATGAAGTCATTTTTCATAAAATTGTTCATTAAGTGTCCCTAATTTTCATTTGAAGTGTTTTTCATTCTTTCTAATATTCCAGACGTTGATTGTTTTTCATATTGCAATTTGATGTGTTCATTTTAACAAATCACTTCGATTTGAATTTAATCTAAGGTAGACTGCTCATTAATTTATTGATGTATTGATGCAAAATTTGCATAAATAGTTCGTCTATTTAATCGAAATGCGAATTTGTAATCGACCTATCGGTTCAAGAACTTCCATGAAACCATAACCATACAGCTTTTAAATCTAAATTTCAATAGTTACGCCGACTGTAGAAATCAAGGTTCCAATGTCATAATCTGGAATATGTATTTGAATACTGAAATCTCGGTAATTATTCGTTATTGTTCCTTTGTTATTTATGTTCTTCACCATAAAACTCAATAATGGCCGCTTTGCCCTTAAGAGATTCAAAATTTGAGTTATTAATAGTAATTGAATTAAGCTGCCTATATCATAGTCGTTTCTATTTCGTTATATTTATAGCCATTTCCATCTGAGCAGCTTTTGCATCTTTCGCGTAAGTTGATAGTATCAAAATACGTGCAAGAATGTATTTTTAATTTCGACCTTTCCACTTGTATGAGTGTATGAGGGTGTTCAAATCTGATGTCAGAAACAGTTTTAATTCAGTTCATTGATTTCGAACGTCATATCGTTAACTCATACTGTCGCAATGAATGCACGTAATCAGTAAAATCGGTGAGAAATCGAGCAAATGCAGTTTTCAGGTTTGAAGTAGGATGAAATAATATTCCTTCTGAACGGATGAATAAAGTAATAAAAGTTATATGAGAGCCACAAAATTCTTTCCTTTCAGTTAACGGTCAGCTATCTGCATCAGCTGGTTGTTGCGGCAGGATTTTATAATGTGCTCTGTTATGTTTTTTGAAATAATTCTAATGAAATCATTCAACAAAGTGTCGTGCCTTCTGTCATTTACTCTTTTAATACTCAATTTATCTTTCACGTCACGGATCAGTTGTCAACATTTTTTTAACGTCTGAAATTTTTGACCTGAAACTAATCATCGGCGTTTCCTATTTTTTCCTTTCAATCTGCATTTGTTTTTAATTCAGGAAGGTTTACGTGCACACCCACAAGTGTCTAGAACAGTTATCATTTATAAATCATTCGTAACTCAACTCTATTTTCGAAAGAAATCCCTTGTCTACGATCCCCATAATTTATTCATTTTAACTTTTATAGACAGTCTATAGATTTTAAACGTTTTTCAAATTTACTACAATTAGTTTCAATATCGACAATTGAAATTCGTCAACAAATTTTGAATGTAATTGGAATTTTAAATTGCATTAGGACAAATATCTCACTATCCGATCTTGTTGGTTCGATACCTAATGCACCATAATTGGCAATTTCTAAAACGTGATTCAATTACAAAATTGTTCAAGGTGTATCGCTCATTGGTAATTTGCCAAAGAAATTTGAATGTGAATGTGAATTTGAATCTAGATCTCAGTTACACCCGTTGTGGTTACGATTTAAGAGAAGTCGTTGGCATATTACCTTATGTTTGTAAATGAGATTTTGTCATATGAAATTTCACATGATATTAATCTTGCATCGAATTTCTTGACACCATGAATCTGTATCTGAATCTAACCAACTGTTGTTACTGTGCAAGTGATGCTCGTATCATGTCAGCGTATCACATGAAATTTGTACGGATATGTACCTAAAGCATGTTAAGAACAGTTGTCAAATGTCGGATGTCTATGTCGGACTGGCAAAATATTTGGTTCCAACGGAAAAATGTCTGATCGCAAGTGTCGACCGCATGAGCTTGTCTATTAGCGGCAAATTTATGTTGTTACAAACTCCTTGTTTAACATTTGTAACCACATTTTTTAAATATCACATTTACATTATGGAAATGCCAGTTTTTTTGTCATAGCTATGTTATAATCTTTCTCATTAATTGGGTTTTTTCCCCTTGTTGTTTTCAAATTGCAACTCGTATGACACTAACTTGTGCCCACACTGCAATATATCGGTTTCATTTAATTAATTTTCCGACCGTAACATATGAATATGAACGTCACCTAGTGAATTTCAATATTATTTTTTCGACTGACACAATCGCACCTTGTGGTCTTTTTTGGAACATTCTTTTTGTTTTTAATGGTAAATGAGGAGAGAGTTCGTGTTTATTATCGAAAAAGGAGTTAACGAGTAATCGAAGATGTAGGTGTTGACAAGAATTTTTGAAAGTTTGTTTTTTTTAAAACAAATTGACCATGTTTATATTAAGATTCTTGATTTTCGTCATAGTTTTCATTCAGAAAATTCTAATTGCTTTTAAAAATATTGTAAATTTAGTTTGTTTACCTCCCACTTCTTATCATCATCTTCGCCTCATTGCATTTGCTAATGATTGCAGTTCATATGTCTGTCAGACAAAAGAATTTTCTTGCTATTGATTTTGCAAATACAAATTAGCGAATCATTAGCGTGCCGCTTTTTGTTTTGATAAAATGCAAATAAATTTTGACGTAAACGACCGTAAAATTTCGAGCAACGATACCTTAAAAAATTTAAATTTTATTTTTCAGGATAGATAACCTTTCGTCGTGCGTTCGTATCAATTTGCAAGTCATTAATCAAATTATCGGGCAATTGTTGAAACGAGCCCTATTCGTTTCGAAATCATGAAAATCATTCGGAATGTTGCATTTATAAAAAAAAGTTGATGGATGAGAGGAATGATTATTGCCCGTTTCACATTTCGGAAATAATCATTTCTTAATTTTTTTCAATTCGAGATAATTGAAAAATGATATCCTACTGTACTAGCTACACTCGCCTCGTGCGATGCGAAAAACCGTTCGTCACGCTCACTAGACTTTCGGATTGAGAAAACAAAAAAACTTTCTCATTAACAACCGAAGCGCATTACATTCATGAATAGCCCTGCGGTGAAAATATAAAGGATAAAATTGAAGTCGCACTGTTTTCGAGAAATCTCCGTTTCATCTTATTCGTACTCAATTTATTCGCCGATGAACGAAAAATGTGTTGCTCATCCGAAGACGACGGTCCTTTAAAGGACCCTTGATAAGTCGTGCCGACAATGTTGACGAACGATTTTCCGAGAGTCGTTCGCTGTCGAGGTTTTTCTCGTCGCGACAGTCCGTTATCCTCGACAAATGTACGTACGTTGTTTGCTGGGATAATTTTTTGCAGCGCATTTTTGCCTTCGACTGAGACCAGTCGTGATTACTTTTTATGGTAATTAGGATCGTATGTTCCGGATAATTGCGAAGGAAGAACACTAATAATAAAAACCCGTAATATTCACGCTTCGTGCGCCCACGAATATTGTACGACGGATGAAGAGTGTATCCACGCTGTGAAAATCATAAAAATTATTTATGTCAGTTTCGTAAGATTCGGAAGATGGACTAGGTCGTCTTTTGAAGAAGGACGGCTAATTAAAATGAATTTTTTTCGTCGACATCGCCGATTATGAAGTCTTATAAAATCTCCGTGCCGGTTGTATTCACGCAATAAGCTTTCTCTCTTCAAGAGAGAAACTCTAAAACAATAAATATGATCCTCGACGACATTGTCACTTTTCCGCATTCATTATCGAACAACGACAGCATCCTGGAACGGATGTCTCCTTACTCGTCGCCGACCGTCGATAACAACGTTACCATACCGTGTAATGATAATAGCGAATTCGACAGTAAATTAGTTTTGGGCGGTGTTTATATAATTTTGGTGACGGTTGGCCTGCTGGGGAACGCTATGGTCATTGCTATGGTGTTGCGGGTTATATTTAGTAAAGGTTTGGTGACCAACGTATACATTTATGTGATATGTTTAAGTGCAGTGGACTTCGCATATTTAGCCACGGGCCCGTTCCTTATATCTTATATGATCACTGGCACGTGGATATTCGGCGAAGCCCTTTGTCATATAGTGTACATTTGCGAAGGGTTGAACAAGACGATGTCCATATATCTTTTGGTTATCTTGAGCGGCGATCGTTATTTGGCCGCGTGCCTTCCCACCACTTCATCGAGATATCGGTCGGTAAAAGCTGCGATATGCGCTATAATAGCGTTGTCGATCGGCGTATCCTTAAGCAACATTCCTATCTATATGTACACCGAAGTGAAACCGTCGCCTCATTCGCCGAAATGTTATCAGTGCGGTATTTGGTTCCCGATGATCAATGGAATTGGTTCGAAGGTGCCATTATCGAAGCCTGGCTTCGATTCTTCAAACGAGAATACGACGCTGACGACGAATGCAAACGAGCGTGTATCAAACATAAGCTTAGACTTATTGTGGATCCCTTCGAACGACTCGACCAGCGGACAGGGAAGTATCGAGCCCGCGGGCACGTGGACTCATCTAGGAAGTTATTATACATTATTCTTGATCGTCGTCTATTATCTATTGCCGGCAGCGTTGATTTTACTGTTTTATTCGCAAATAATAAAACGACTCCGTCAGCAATATCGTCTGATACGGAAGAAATCTACGAAACGCAATAAAGTGACGAAATCCGTATTGGCCGTTATATCGTTTTATTTCATTTGTTGGACGCCTTATTGGTTTTTACAATCGGTCATAACGTTTTTCCCTCACATACAATACGCGAGCGTGGAAGTGATGAACATATTCGTTTATTTGGCTACTAGCATATACACTCTGCCCTACGTTAATTCATGTATCGATCCAATTTTATATGCTTTTTTAAATAAGCATCTCTGGGTGGCGTACGCTGCGTCGACGCGTAAGCGCATGAAACGAAACGCCAAACTGCCCGCGGCATCTTTCAGCGAATCGGCAGCGCAGACTCCATATCCGACGCCGACGGTCAACGGCGTTTCGCCGAATTATGTTAAAGTGCCGCTGATCGGCATGGTGCGACGGCTTTCGCAAACGCTGATGATCAACGAGGAAGATGAGAATGAACAAAGGCGCGGGGTGTTCGACTTCGAGGGAATTCCAGAAAATGAAACGCTGACAACAAGCGAAAGTTTCAGCTCGAAAAAATTGCTCAACTATCAACAACAAACTGTTTGTTAGTTTTGATATGTAGAATATCCGGACATACGGTTCTTAAAAAAAAGCCAAAATGCAGCGCTGGCGTATTTGTTTATTTTTTTTACATTCGCTTTTTGAGTTCTTTCATGGATCTGGAAGAAAAGTATAGTTATCCTAAAGTAGAGATTTACAAACCGCCGTCTTTCGAAAAAGCGAATGGAATCTGAGGAAGCATACAAAATTAATATCTGAATATGGATTGTAAATGTAAACTGCAGGATTACTGTACTTTTATGACGGTTTTGGAAGAACTATCATAGCTTTTCGCGACCAAATAACAGTTCATATTGAAAGTTAAGAATTTTTTCTTGCTTTTTTAACTATTGTACGTATTTTATTAAAAATCCTTACGAAATTACGTGTTGACGAAAGTCGGTGAGAGACCCTTTCTGTTTTTTCCGCAAATTACACTTTTTCATTATTATCACGACCGAAAGAGTATTCCCGGAGAGAATTGACAAAAAAAGCTCATTTCGGATAAAGAGCAAATATATTGTTAAACTAATCATTCCTCCATAACATTAGCATGCACGATGATGGAGATTTTCATTGCCATCATATCTATCATAGCTATCGTTGCCTACGATAATCAAATCCTCTAGCAAAAGTTTTATAACCATATTTGCAAAATATTAATTTGGCTCAGAATGCGTCATTCAAGGTTAGAAAAATTACCACATTACCATGAAAAAATAGAATACCATTTTTTTTGTCTGTCAGAAACATTTTCATTGCCCCGTTCATCATGAACTATTTTTCATGGTAACGTTCCAACACATTCTGTACAAAACAAAATTACTTCCTTGTCGATGGCTATTCTATCAAAGCTTCATTCTTAATACATTCAAATTTTCATTGTTCAAAGCGATAATTAGCTTCATGTCTGGAACATTACTATTTGACTATAATTGCATCACATGGAAGCACAATTTTTTTGAGGTGAAATACTCCATCATGTGTTTTCTGTGCATTAGGTTCGTAAATTATTACGGATGACATTTTACCCTGCATGAATTTCATGGGCAATAAAAAACAGATTTTAATTACGGTCTATAGCAAAAAAGTGGCTCGTTGTTTAAATATATCGAAGAGTAATTTTTGATGCAAGCTAATAAAATGTTTGATTGCAAATTTAACTCATGGTAATACGGTGTAATTATTATAAATATTGTTATTTTAAAATGCTCCAAGATGTAAAGGTCAGGATCATTAAAAAAAGTAGCTGATGGAAATGTGCCACTTTCTCATGTTTGGTCAGTCGCTTCACACAATTTTTTAATTATTGTACTATACAATGATAATAACACGCTGAACATGTAATTCATGTCAATCTAGTGGCAGATTAAAGGACAAAATGAACAACTAATTTTGTATGTAAAATTATATTAACTTTGATGCATGTTCTGCAATCTGGCACTTATATTTGCATTATAGTCCATTCACTATTGCAAATTCGAGAAGTTTATAGTAAGATTGATTTGTCTGTACGGCCGAAAACCCATTTTGAACGCCTTACACTTTACAAAAAAACGGTTCACTTTGTCTGTTTGTGACGTCTAAAACACAAGGTGAATCATTTTGTAAAGTGTAAGTGATTCAAATTTGTGGTTTATGCTGGACGTGCACATCATTCTTACAGTAAACTCTTTGAGTTTGCAGTTGTGAATAGACTGTAATCAACTCATACTTTGTTTGTGCAAGGCAAAAATAAAGCAATAAGTCTTGATTTAATTCAAAAAGGAAGAAAAATGCAAAACATTCTTGATTAGGGATAAAAATAAGATGACATTTAGTTGGCTTATTGTTGTCTGACATTTTTTGTTTCGTTATTTTTAGAGGATCAACCGAATGACGAGGTTACTCGAAACTCGGAAACATAGTAACTGCTTACGTTTTAACCATATCTGTATCATTGTCGAACTTTAAAAAACATATATGAATATTTCAGAAAGATTGTTACAAGCTAAACTGTTATGCAATGGAAATGATGATGGAATGGGTCATTTTGCAAACATGTTATTGTAACTATACGAGATTTTGAAGCACAATTGCGCATTAATATACAGCATATGATTGTAATGATTCCAAGAAATGCCTGCTACAATGATCGTGAGGCTAAATAAATAACATGAAGCTTCCTTAACGCATCTAAGAAAACAACAACTTTGTGTGATCAAGAAATGAAAAACGAGCTTGTACATAACACTTGTGACACACTAGTTCACTATACAGGGGGCGATTAGTAGACGGGGGGGGGGGGTCGGGGCTTGTAGTTCCAACTCATTAATAAGTCTACCCTCCCTGTTGCACCCCTCCAAGAAATGGAAAGCAAATGTTAATCATGGTAAACGACGAGAGTTTGGGCAACAGCATAGATATAAAAACTGAAAGAATGATACGATACTGGCGCCCGTCCAAATACCCAGCAGACCACCGACGTTAGCCACAAAGCTATTGAACGTGTGAGAATTAATCTCGCGCGTTTCAATAATACCACTAGCAATAGGATATTGAAGAGTAACATTGGTTTCTACTTTCGTTCCAACACCTCGGATGACAGCCGCCATTTTCGTTACGGACGTCGTAAAATCATATGTCCAGGTTGTACATGGTGAAATGCATGCGTCCAAGCAGTTTTTGTACTCTGCCCGAACAGTAAGGTTGTCAGAACACTTTTCATTGCCCAAGGACATGTTTCCAAATGTCATCAACTTATTTCCATCCTGAGATAGAAATACGAAATCTCTACGACATATTCGTTTAATGTTGCTTACATTCTTTAATACAGCGGCTGTATCAAGATAATGACAAGTGCACGCAACATTTCTGTACCGAGCAGTACATTCTCTGTGACAAGTCGTGTTACCAAAGTAAGTTTGCTCGTCTTCTAAGCAAACCTGCCCCGTTTTGTTCTTCATGGTGCTTATTGTAGCGCCGAAGCTTATAACGTAGAAGTCATTTTCGGCGAACAAGTCGACAGTTTTCGTATCGAAGCTGTTCGGATACAGCATTATCGGTGGTGCAAATGTTAGCAATTGTCTACCAGTAAAATTTTCTGGAATATCGTACAACGACTTCAATTTAACCCACCTCATCATGTATTTAGTATATTCTTCTTCCGTAAGGAAATCGGATACAGTTTCGTAGTTTTCATCAGGTATAGTGAACGTGAACATTTTCGTAACCGACTTGTCGGATGTCAATATACGACTATAACCGGCGAATAATTTCTTCAGTTTCGCGTGCGACATCTTGTAGCAATATAAGTAGCCAGGGTCTTTGAAAACGATTTCGGTTTCATCAAAATACGACGACAAATTCTGGTGATCATTCAGTATTGGAACATCTCGCGCAATCGCATCAAAGTATTGGAATATAGTGGTGAAATTCTTCTCGATCATCATTCGATCGAATTCCCTTTTTGCTTCGGTCAAATTGAATTCTGTCGACGAGATGATGCTGTTGAAGTAGCTTATTCCGTACAAGATGACTTCTTTTTTAACTTTTAACTTCATCGCTTTCTTCCAATCCACCCAGAACATCCACATCATGAAACACATTCGAAACGGAGGGTATAAAATGCGATTATCTTTAGCCGTCGAAAGCACGGTAACAGTCGGTTCGGATATGTATTGAGATACGGCTTCATGGATTTGAGATATAGTCATACCGAGCGCAACGCAGATTACTGTAGCCCAACACACGGACCAAAACACTTTCTTCGAGTGGTATAGTTCGGCGAATCCGTGAATCGAAGTACCAGCCGAAAAAGCCTGGCAACCATTCTTCAGATGTTTCTTTATTTTATCCAGAACAGTACTTTCTGTGCTTAACTTTGTTATTTCCATGTTGGTTTTCATGTTCAAGAATTATGGAAACATTTTATCATAAATAAAAAATTTGTTAACGTATTTTTTGTGGAAAATTTTGGTGGCATTAATTAATTTTTAATTTAAAAACTCAGGTAAAATGTTTACATGTCATAAAAATTTTTAAATAAAAGTTAATGTTTTATTTGTCTAAATTCCTATTACCTGGTAAAACAAATTTCAGCCTCAAATTTTAAATTATGTACATATTTGTAAAAAAAACTAGCAGATGAATAAAAAGCAGATGAATACAAATAACTTGTATTCCAAGTAAAACACTTGATACTTCGTGATAATGTATAATAATAAATTGTAAAATCATTATAAGGAGTTTTTATTCTCCATTGAAACCATGACACTCAATACGGTTCGCTTGTGATGAACTGAGGATGTTCTTTGTATCTAAAAAGCAAATATGAATCTGAGTAGAAATTTAATGATGACATTTTGATGGGACATTTTACATTTTGTGAGAGTTACCCACAATTCGATCTCGAACAGGCAAATTGGATAGCGCTGTGAAGTCACTGTCTGATAGTGAAAAACTAAAGATTTCGATGTTTTCTTTTATCCGATTCTCAGTGACACTCTTCGGTATCACATGGATTCCTCGTTGAAACAACCACCGAAGCAAAACCTAACCCAAACGAAAGCATTTTTTCTGTTTTTCTTGACCTGACATTAAAGCAAACCTGAGCAGGTGTCTTGCCAACTCTAGTTGCAATATTTTTAACAGTTTCGTCTTCCAGCAAAACGTATTCAGCTTTTGTAACTTTTCTGTAAAACTACGGGAATAATTTTTGTAAGATGGAGATGGCAAACAGCATGGAAACGTTTACAGTAATTTCGATGTTTTGGAATTCTTGTACCAATCACCGCTACCGAGCGGACCGTAAGCGGTCATGACGATATTCAAGTCTTTGCACAGTTGGTGCAGCTCTTCTTGAGGCCAGTATCCATGACACAGTGACTGAATGTTAACAATCAAGCGATGAGTAAAAAATGTAAATAATAATAAATTGTGTTCAATTATTAAGTCATAGTAACTGCCATTTTAACTACCAAAAGTTACTCCAGGTTATCACTATCCGTTCTTAAAGTATGCACAGGTGTTTTGACTGTAAACTATAGTACCGTAGATTACATTGGCTCTATAATTAAAATAACCTATCAAGTTATTATTGCCCACTACCAAAGAAATCCTAGATTAGCTTTGTGTTAATTGGAAGCTGGGTGGTACCTGTAGATTATGTGGTTTCACAGTTGCATTATCATAAATACGCCTTATTTGCGACGGCCTGAAGTTAGAAAGACCGATAGATTTCACTAGACCTTTAAGATAAACGTTTTCCATAGCCTGAAAATGCATTCGATAGTAAATTTCAAATTCAAAGTGCCAACTACTATGGAAATTTACAACCTGCCACGTTTCCAAATGGTCAACTGGATCAGCCATTACTAAACCATCTTTCACAGGAAACATGTCGCCTTCAACTTTCTACAAACAGTTCGGATAGTCGAGAGACCAATAATTTTTTTTAACAAAGCGAATATCTACTTGCAATCCACATGGAGTGTGAATCAAAAACAAGTCCAAGTAATCCAGTTGTAATTCTTGCAGTTGTTTTCGCAGCATAGGCTCAACGTCTTCTTTGTGATAATATTGCCGATGAAGCTCAATTAGAAAAGTTGTCCAATAAAACCTGATGGACATCGCGCTACCTACTGAACGTGGAGCACCTTTGCCCTCAGGCGACTCCAACTTTGGGTGACCCCGAACGTTTCCAACTACTGACCATTAAACATAAAAATTACTTTCGATGTGATGAACAAATCGGATCGTTTGACCGCTCCTTCTCTGAATAATTTTTGTAGCGTTCTTCCAATTTGTTTTTCATTGAGATAAGCGTAAGCAGTATCTATTTGCCTGTAACCACATTTCACCGCTATTTCAATAGCTTCTTCAAGTTTGTCACCACATCGACTCTTCAAAAGAAAAACAGCAGCTTCAAAAACAAACGGATCGTTCCAAATTAGTGTTTTACCGTTCCCAATCCTACAGCAGGTATTGTGATTCCATTCGAAAATGTAAAATGTGGAACTTCCATTCGAGCAAAGTAGTAGCAAAGCCTATACCTACTACGTACTGCCAAAATAGCGAACGAAAGATTTTATGTGTTTTGATACTTACGCCTTATCTAGTTTGTTGTTTGACAAAGTGAGTGTTGTCGTACGTTCATTCAAGCGTCAATTTTAGTTCACCATAAAACTAAATAGAAAACAAAAGTAGCGACTCAGACTCTTAATTTAGTATCACTGCAAAGCTAAGGGATTGTGTGGATCTTTCCTAGAACGTCCTACCTTAAGTTGTAACAGGTAGGAAATATATTAGCAGCAATACTCCAGCACCAGAATTTTATAATTCACAAAAGAATGTTGCTATCTACTGCTATTTTTTATCTAGGATTTGTTTCAGCCGGCTACCGCTGAAAACTAACTGACTAATCGTAAGTTTGCTAACTAAATTTATGTGCATGACGACAACAAGTTTCAAGTGCGTGATGGCCAGTTACAACTAATAATATGTGGATGTGTTTTTCTATAGTACTCCTTGTCATTCCAATCAAGAACTGTCAATGTGCATTTTTGCCAAAATATCTCGATGAAAAACGAATCAGCGAACTGAATATCGCTGGAACACACGACAGTCTCGCGCTCATCGGCAGGCTCGGGGACTTTGCCAGATGCCAAAATGGAACCTCGAAAAACGGCTGCTGAACGGCGTAAGATTTATCGACGTTCGCACTCGACATTACAGAAATGGTCTTCCAATACATCACGGTATGCTATACCAACAAACTGATTTACCAGCCATATTGGATATGGTAATCGAAATTTTACTCGATCACTCGAGCTAATTTGGTTTGGTGCTAGTAAAAAAAGAGTTCGACGCTGCAGAAAACACTACGTGACACCTCTGAAAAAGGTGCTTCATCGCTATGCTGGCTATTGGTGGATGGGCGACGAGAGCAATCCTACAGTCAGTGAAATACACGGCAAATTCGTCATCATTCAAAGGTTCAGCAGTGAACGCTTGGGCATATGCTACAGTTTTACTTTTAACGTAAGATTCTTCATCATCATGGTTATCGAAGTTAACAAACGCAATCGTTGATATCATTTAATTATTATCAGGTACAAGATAAATACAAAGCCCTTTATCTGGAAAAAGAATACACTATTGATGAGTACTTAAACCTTTCCCTTACGGGAGACATGAAAAATATCTACATGAACTACATTAACTCTCAAAATGTGCCGATTGCAACACCTTTCAATCACGTACAAAGGTTAAACAAACACCTGTACAAAAAGTTGAAATCAATCAGCAATGTTATCAATAAACGTGTGGGAATTGTTGTAATGGATTTTGCGCGCAAGAGAATAATTTGGATGTTGAACAAAGGATTTTTTCGACATCGAGTAACTTGATTCGTTAAACTATTCATGAAATTCAAAGCTTGTGAAGTCGTTTGAAAATATTTTTATAGATTTATTCCAAGCTTAAAGTCGGTCCATGTTTTTAAAAAACTACATTTAACATTTCAAAGCCGAAATACACAAATACTGTATGTTAATGTAGCTGTATTTGCTAGATCGCGATGCATTGTGGTTTTGTTTGTTAATTGCCACATTGTAGTCATATGCAAGTGTAGTAGCATATTTAAATGGTGGAAGAAACCACCGAACACAGAAGAAGATGATCCAAGTAAATTTTCTTTGTCGACTTGTTGTCTGCTATCTACAAATCCATGCAGATTTTTCTCCGTTTAGTTGAATATTAAAAAAATCATGTGAATGATCACGACATTTATTATCTCATCATGGGTGATCGTAAACTATATTATGTATGTAAACGTAGGAGTAGTGTCAAAAAGATCAGGGACTGTTGGGAATCCGATCTGGACAAAGCAGAACCGTATGAATGCCTTAAAAAATGTGGCGTGTTCTACTGGACTACTGGATGAGTTAATAATCAATGGTGGTTTAACAGTTTTTCATCGTGAAACAATAATAAATGAATTTGAAAACATGTGGATAACGTTTAACTATTATAAAGATCGCCGAAAAATTGCTAGGCAACATGGAAAGATTTTTCAGTCTATCAATGTATCGCGAGCTTACTTAGGTCTCGGTTTTGGTGACTACAGAGAATGACGAATCTTATAAAAGATATTTATTCATCTTCATCATACTTCCTCGTTTGGTATGATCCTATTGCATGCGGGCCAATGTGTCGAATGTATCAGGGAAATTTGGCTTATCAGTGGGAAACTTGATTATCATTGGCAGAATGCATTGCCTTCATACAATTGCATTATTCACCTAGTTTTTGAGGAACCATTTGTTTCAACGAGTTCCAGGAAACGTGGACGTACGTACATACGAAAATTCTTATTGGCAAACTTAAACAAGCCAGTTGTCATCAACTTTAATCATTGCAAAACTGACCTCAAAAAGTTACAGTAACATCTAAGCGTACATAAAAATGTGCTCGCCATTTTCGTCGCAAATCAGCACGAGCTAGTGGGACATATAAAACGTTTGTGCGTTGGGCATAGATCAATTCCGGTGATTTATTCCGTACCATCCATGAAGTACATGATGACCAAGTACAACATCAGATACGATCCAATCTATGAGAATTACATATTTGGCGTATACAACATTCATGGCGATGCGTGGGTAGCGTATCAACCTTTAGATGAAGAAGGGTGTTAGAATAAAAATAATTTTCCAATGCTGTCGGTATGCTTTATAAAATAAAGACAAAAATTCGAAGTGATAAAACTGCGATATCATTAAATATTTAAAAAATGAGCGGTTGTCCGATGCGTTAATGTTATTTGCGTTGTACGCGACGCCTAAAGCTGACAGTTTGACTCGGTTTTTTAATTTGCTTGTTTAAATTCAAACCAGCTTCGCAGAAATAGAGAACTATCTGTACGATGCTCGCCAAGCTCAATCCGAGCCACAACCCCAACTGACCGCCGACGTTGCTGACCGCCGTGATGAAAGTATAACTTTTAACGTCTTCATATGTCATGATGCCTGATTCTGCAAACTTTAAGTAAAACGTCGCGCTTATATAATCTGGCACATCATCTGGATCATGATCATCTTTCTCAATCGGTTGATACGATACCACGTACTGATAGATAGTTGTATCGCACAGTGGCTTGCAGTCGGATGTGCATTCGGTCGTTTCAATGGTTTCAGGATTACATGCCGCCATGTCGTATTTCAACGGTGTACACAACTCGGAAAAAATATTTTCGTCTCCGGACGCGATATAGGTACAATTACAAATGGCGAAAACTTTTTTCGACACACATTTATTTAAACAATTGCGATACGCTTGTTCCCCGCTGTAAGGATTGTCTGTCTTCAAACAGGGCGATTGGCTCGTGTCCAACTTTTTGAAAGTGTTGGCGCCGATGATGCTGATTTTATGTTGGTAATTAGATGACAACTGAACGTGGTCGTTTTCGTTCGTATTTTCATAAAATTTTGCCACGATTAAGTGAAATTTAAAATCTGTCGAATTTATATTGCCTTCGGGTCTGATGGTGACGCTGTAGGAAGTATTGCCTTTACTTGTTCTTGGCAGGAAGTTTAATTCGTAAAATATCATGTCAGGAGAATCGCCGATTAATCGAGGAGCCCCCCCTTCAACACTGAGCCAGTGGTGACTTGTCAAGATTTGTTCCTGATCCGACGATACCAAAAGTAGATCGGACACTTTTGTTGCGTTTATCTGTCGTGCGAAATTATCCGCATCTAGCTTTCCAGTGCTGTACAGTTTGTTGTCTTTAACGTCGTCATCCGAATCCTCATATAAGCTAAATAAGTATTCGCGCCCTTCTTCAGACAAACCCAACTGAGTCCACGTTTTGGTGAAATATTTCGTTGTTTGAACTCCTAAATAGGTTGGGGGAAATGTGTAATTTTCCATCACATGATTGTATACCTGGATCATAAACAAGATTAGTTTTTTAACATGAGTATCTTACAACATGTGCTGTTATCAATACCTTCGTCGTTGTCGGATTTTGTCGATAGTCCAAAATGATTGCGTACATGAAATACCCTATCAGGCAAAATGCAGCAAGCAAAAAAACGATCCATAGGATGCGTATTATCAGATTCTTCGACGTATACGTTTCGCGCAAACCGACGATGGAAATGTTATTGCAAAAGCCATCCAAGTTGAAAAATCCTGACATTTTGATCTGCCTTAAGTTCTACAGTTCTACAGTACAGTTTCGCTTTCGATGAACTCTTTCGGTGCAGATTCTGACAAGCAACATGAAAAAAACATGGGTATAACATACTCACGCATAAAATCCTTGACAACGGCGAATAAACTGACAATGTATTGATTTATAATGATAACAATTAACTTTCAACAATTGTAGAATATAAAGTGTTTGTGTCATCAAAAAAATTGATGAATTATAATGAGTTCCGATAAGCCGAAGGAAGTTGCTCACACAACAACTGAAATGCCAACAATGTTGATTAGACAAACACATTTTATACAGATCCATATCTAGAAGGATTTTAAATAAACTGACTGGAAATGAAAATGGATCAAAGGACAGTATTTATGAGAAAATTAAATTTATGAGATGTACACGTAAAGGAGATAATTTCTTTTAACAAGTATATTTTAACAAAAATTTAATCACGCCTTTCTCAACTTCAATACATTAATCTTGTAATGGACGTGCATCTTTGAAAACCATGAAAAACTATTGTTGAACCAAAATTTATAGGAGCCACTTTTTTTGCACTCGATTCTGTCGCTCTCCATGACTGTACTCGATCCGCTGAAGTGGTCTATTTGCGGATAAACCATTTCCATGTCATCGATTTCCTCATCATTTTGGTATTCGGTGAAAAATACGCCGAACCCCCAAGCCGCATCCGTATTATAAAACCATTCCAGAGTATCACCAACGACACTCACTTCAATAGTGACGAACTTGAAAGTCCCAGCGGGTACTGTAAGTAGAGTAAGCTCGTCCGGTTTCGGATAATTTTTCGATGGTGTCCAATACAAATTTGTCGGGACCTTCGTCGTATACACTACTTTACTCGAACACTTCGGGTCATTGTGTTCGTCGACTAATTTACCACCATAGTGAACAGGTAAAACGTTTGCATCCACGTGTTTAAGAATATCAGTTTTCCAGTTCGAGCCAAGAATTATAACTCTCTTCTTCGTCTGATCCGACAGTAAAGGTTTGAAAGCGTTGTAAATAATGTTACTGAACATCGGCACGTTGATCACAATATATTTAGCGCTGTACGAAGAATAGTATTTGATCAACGTTCGAGTGAGAAGTAAGTACGGTCCGGTAATTAGCGAGGCGTTTTTAGCGTTAATTTTTGTTCCGGCCAAGTCGAAGATGTAAATTAGGTCGATGCGACGTCCGGTGTCCCGTTCGTGCTTTCTCATGGTTTTCGTTACGTGTTCGGACACGTAAAATCTGTTCAAGGTAACGTGGCCTTGAGGAACTGATTTCATTACACCGTCGCCGTCCGAAGTCCCCAGAGTTTCAATGTATAAGAAACAGTCCGCAGCATCATTTTCCTTTCCCGGTATATCGATAAATCCCGATGGCCAATATTTTTCCATAATCTCGTGAAATCTTGGTTTTTTGGAAAAATCGCATGAATTAACATGGCGGCAATATTGTCGCAGTTGCGAAGCCGTCGTTTCGACATTGTATTTATTTTCTTGCAACCACTTCAAGCATTC
>JAQGBA010001250.1:0-17009 GCA_034698125.1 Prionchulus punctatus | reverse complement strand
ACTGAACTTCGGCGATCTTTATCGGCTTTGTCGACTGGTCCCGCTAGCAATGACGCACCCTTTTTCGATTCCACATTCGCTCCTGCCGCTGTTGTGTTGTATTCGTAGGCTGATTGAAGAACTGACTGACCACCCGCTGGTTCCGCTGGTTTTTGTTGACTTGTCGCTGCTTGACTTCGTTGAGACATGACGCGTTACTGACGATGACGAGAGAGTTTAGAAACCAACCGCTCACGATGACTACCAAGTTTGAAAATGCAACGAACTGCGGCAAGCCAGTAAAGCATAAACGAGGCAAGCCATTAAAGTGTAAAGTCCTTCGTCCACTTATAAAATGCGCTTTTGTGCAAAAAAACAACCAATTTTAACGAAATTATTATACAATATTCGAAACTTTAATGAAAACACATTAACAAATGTTACACAATGGTTTTTCGTGCTTAATAAGAAACAAAAAACAAAACATTACAGCGAAACAATTCTCGACATTTTTGACTTTCGCCAGTTAAGTTTTTCACGTATAAGAAAACTTTAAAATCTTTTACAAAATTAACATCTTTGTTTTACAAGTCAGCAAAGTTTTATGGAGTGTTTCGAAATTAGTTTTTCACTAGTCATAGGAAATGAAATTGTAATTAAACGATTTGTCTCACTTTGGATGTAAGCAAACTAAATCAGAAAATTATTTGAAATTTGTGCCAAACATAAAAACGCTTCAGTAAAATATAATTTCCGCGTAAATAGTCTAGGATATTGACGTAACGATTTTATTAAAAATCATCGTCGCTTTCAACTGGCGGCGGCGGCGCTTGTGCAACTGGTTTACTTCCGGCAGTCCCAGGTCGGCGTGCGGGTACAGTTTTGGACGGTTTAATATCTATATCGTCTGATAAATCGCTTAGATCTTCATCCATGTGGGGCGGTTTTTGCGCACGAGCTGGGGGTGCTCGTGATAGTGAAACTGGCTGTCTGCCCCTTTCCTGCGGTTGCTTTCCGTGGTGGGCGTGACCACCCCCTGCTCCCATGACCACTTCGTCTTCATCGTCTTCATCGCTCATCATGCTGTCATCACCCTTATTGAAACATCATTTGAACTTAAAACTTGATGAAACTGATTGTTTTTATCAAATTATGCGTACTTCATCGTCGTCACTCAAACCTGCTCCTGTCATATTTCCGTAATATTTAGGTCCAGTTGCTGAAACACCAATCAAAGATTATCGATTGATGCGAAATCAAAAAATGCAGACTCAGAAACGACTTACGCTGATCGTTTTTATGCGTTACTTCGTCACCAGAGAACTCATTTTCTTTTCCAACGTCAAACTTTTCGGCGGCTGCCATTCGAGCTCGTTCTTCTTCTCGCATTTTTTCAGCCATATGTCGCAATTTTATGTCAGCCTCCTGAACGTAAAAGGGAACCACAAAAAAACGTTAACAAACAAACCACATAACAGTGCAATACAAACACATTTCTATGTCCTTACGTTGTTTCTTTCAAGTTCAGCTTTATCGTAATCGGATTGTACATGTTCCAAATAACATAAATTGCGATATTTCTGAACGTACAAGCCGTACATTCGTTGCAATTCTGTTTCAAGTTTATCGTATTCGTCCATGTAAGCCGGTCTAATAAAGCGCAAAATTATTTACAGTTTATGAAGAACAAGTTCCAATAAATATGACATATATCGTACAACTTTGTAAAATTACCTGACACTCGACAATTGCGCAAATCGCTTTTGCTGTCGTTCAAGATCGGCCTTCTTTTTCTCAACTTTTGCGTCCAAACTTGCCTCATCGGTTACAATATTGTCCAAATTGTGTAACGTCTGTTTCGTTTCTTCCTGAATACACATTTGCGGAACTTTATTTATGCACCGATATGAAACACATTTCAGAATCACTTCGACAGCTTTAATCGATGATTTCAAACTTTTTTCAACATCGTTCAATTCCAAAGGTCTGGCAAGGGCAGTAGAACGTTGCTCCTGGAATGAATTTTCAGACAATTTGTGAAAACGAAGAAAGTTATGAAAAGTTAATTGTTTTTTACCCTTAATTCAACTTCTTTCGACAATAAATCAAATAAACTTGCTCCTTTATCAGTAATTTCGCTTGCTAACTGTCGGGACACACGCAGTTCTGCCAACTGAAAAAAACCAAACATCAAACAAAGTACACTGTACAATCGAGACTTCGCAAACTTTTGTGTTAATGTTGCTGGTCAATTGAGATAAATTAATATTTTCCTCTTCTTCATCAGTTGTACTTTGGTTTTGCTGTATGGCACTATACAGAACGGATGCAATTTTTAGCATTTCTTGGACAGCATAACCATCTGCCTGGTACAGTTTTTTCGGATTGACTTTAATGCGAGCTTTTTGTACCTACAATCGGTCAAATTAACACACATGTCAAACCTCAAAAGTTGTCAGTCGTGCAATACCATGAATAAAGTTGCAGTTTTGATGAAAATTATTCGATCTTGCTCATTGTCAGCTTGGAATGAGATGTCACTATCGGGGTCATATCTAATAGAAATGAGAACGTAAAAATGCTAACAAAGCCTGCTAATAATGAGAACATAAGCAGAAAATATCAATTAGTTTTGGTTCATCACCTCTTCAATAACCATGCCAATATTTCGGCGACAAGGTTAAAATTTGGAATGCGAAAATTTTCCATAGATACCAGTCGTGGATAACCCAAAGCTCTGAGCATTTCAACGAAACCTACGCAGAATGAATTTACGAAATAATTTTTTGTTTGTACAATTTGCAATGCAAATTACTTCTTAATTCTCGATATGACATTGTTTCTGAGTGCAATTTTTGAAAAATTAACGAAATGAAACGAGTTTAGAACTGTGTAGAACACAGCGTGGGAAATCAACGAATTTATATTTACTGAGAGAAATGCTCGGCGTCGCGTTGCTCCCCGACGAGTCAAACAATCTTGGTGATTTTCTAACCGCCCACAAAACGAAATCGTTTTACGCTGTATAAAAACGTTTTTAATTTGGCGATTTTCTGCTCTTTGTGGAATCAAAGTTTACCAAATTAAGTAATACCAAATTCGATTATTAATTTGAACAACTGCCGACGTGTTTTCGATTCGCAATGGAGAAAAACTTAGATGCCCACATGGACAAACTGTACGTGATTTTGTGCACCTATTTCCCTAATGATTTCACTGTCAGTTTTTCCTTATTTTTGTTTTTATCTATAAAATTCTTAAATTATGCTTAGAATGAATACGAAAGCTGTATCAGGAGTGCTTTGTGCTAATGACGACGGACTTTGTTTACAAGGTAATATTAACTTGCAAAAGTTTATTAGCGATCATAAGCATTTTTGACATTTTTTTCAACACGAAGTCTTTGTACCGGGCCTCGTTGTTATTTCAGCTCGTGGAACGCTGCACAAAGAATCAGCAGGAGTTTTATGTGAATTAATTCATTTGGCGACGAAATTAGAACCGAGCAATGCCACGAAACCTGTTGTATGTCTGGAATCAGATTCGACGTATATATTTTTTATTAAGGCATTAATTTGTTAAAACAATTTCTAAACTTGCATGTATATACTCTCAGGCAAATCATGATATGTTCCGAAGGTAAAACAACTTTGGCTGTTCACAAAGCGCACAGCAGTTTGCATAGTTAACCAATGGTGTAGTTTTTTTTTCGTTAATTTTCTCCTTTGATTCATGTTTCATTGCTCTCTTATTTGTTTGCGTTTTGTTCATAAGAAATAAAAGTTAAGATATATGGGGTTTTATTTGCGATCTAAATTTCTCTCAAAAAATGAAATTTAAAGAATGGAAACAAAAAATGTTTATTGTGTAGCAGTCTTTTCGCCAGAAACATGCCGAAACAAATTCCAATATATACCGTCGACGCTTTTACGAAAGAAACGTTTGGTGGTAATCCCGCCGCAGTATGCCTTTTGTCAGATGTGATTACTGGGTAATTTTTACCACCATTCCAGTTATAAAATAATATCGCATTTAAGGATCTCGACACTGAAACATGCCAGAAAATTGCCTTCGAAATGAACCTATCAGAAACTGCTTTTATCCGTTTACTGAATAAAAGCGACACGTTTGAGAAAAGTGTTGCGCAAAAATAAGTTACTAATTCACTCATTTCACTTTCGTGTATTCATTAGGTAGCAAGTTTGGCCTTCGTTGGTTTACTCCAGTTAGGGAGGTTCCACTTTGCGGTCATGCTACTTTGGCCTCGGCAACAGTTCTGTTTCAAATATGTGGTATTTTTGAGTTTTAATTGTACATTTACACATGGAATCGAAAAAGAGCATTTGTACCTAGGAAATGCTAACGATGAAGTGCACTTCGACACAATGAGAGGTGTTTTGAAATGCCGTAATTTAAAAGGTGGCATTGTATCCATGGATTTTCCACAATGGAAAGTTGTGAAGGCCGTAAATGCAAAAATTAATAACAGTCAACAAGAATCGAAATGAAACTTATTCTTTCTTTGAGGAGGAAAGTGATCCAGTAATTTCTCAAGTTGTACGTGAAACTGTAAACGGCATCAAAGTGCAGGACGTATGGCTTTCTCCCGACGGTGAAATGTTGTTAATTATTTTGGATGAAAATCTAACTCGGTAGGTTTTCATCTAAAGACCGTTTTGTAAGTAGCAAGCTGATTTTACTGGTTGACATTTTCTTTTCAGAGAAAACTTTGAAAAGTTAAAGTTTGATTCGAAAAAGATATTCGATCTCAACCCAACAGGTGATAAATTTGGTATCCTATCTATTACAATGAAAGGCACGCAGATAAATGGATGTTGCGACAAAAATGGAAAAATATACGACTTCGTTTCTCGATGTTTTGCGCCTTGGTACGGAATTGATGAAGATCCAGTAACTGGTATGGCTGCTTTCGGTCACATTTTCATTTCATTAGTTTTTTATGAGATAATTTCTTTTTTAGGTTCACTTCATTGCGCCCTAGGACCATATTGGGCCAACATCCTCAAAAAATCGGAACTGTACGGTAAGCAAAAACTGTTCGAAACAAAAGCTATTTATTATGCGAAACAAATTTAATCATCATCTTCAGCTCGTCAGTGTTCGTCTCGTGGTGGCGAGTTGACATTAAACGTACGTTCCGACGGACGGATCGACTTGATTGGAAATTCAGTCGTTGTTATCAGTGGTACATTGAACCTGTGACGATAGGCGAAATAGATCCACGATATTTGCTCAATTAATTGAACTTGGTTTGTTTTGAAGATTTATTGAAATAACACTGAAACGTTACGCGTTGCGTGAACACAAAAATTGTAATGAATATGTTTCCAAACACATACTGATTACTGATTACTTACTGCTTACTGATTACAAAAATAGGCCGAAAGCAACGAAGTACTTTTAAAAGTACAATATATGTTTGACATGCAAAAGTATCCATGTAGGCAAATAATTCTTGTCTTTTCGCTTTTTTGCTTGAACAATGCAAAAAGTTGATTAGATTTTCGACTAGATAAAAGAAGAAAAAATTGAAATGTTTATTGTAACAAAATACAAAACAAGAGCGATTTCAATATTTAAGCACCTAACAATGCAACATTAACAAACGAAATTACAATGAAACAAAACATAATCATTTTTTACTCGGTTTTGATCGTTTTCTGACTTTTCTTAGTGTGTTCGTCGCTGGAACGTCGGTGCCAATCGCATGCTGATCGGCGTGTTCTTTATCGAATTGTAGTGATTTGGGCGTTTTTAACGAAATAGGAATCGGTTTCGGGTGAATGTCGTACTTTTGATAGTCGGCTAAAATTTGAGGTATACGTTTTTTCAATATCGCTTGCACGTCGGGCGGCGCAGGAAACGTCAATCCGTCTAACGGGTTGCCGATATTGAAATCATCTTCGTCTATGAAATCGAGGCCGAGATCCACTTGTCTAACGGGCGCCACCGTCTGTTTTTGTTTCGCGTTAATCGCTGTTTTACTAGGTTGTTGGAAATCGAGGTCGAATATGTCTACCTGAAATTAGCAAGACTTAATTAATTCTATACCTCAGTTAGCTAAAATGTTCTTTACTGGGGGACTTTCTTCGTGTTGCTTCGAATTTGTCTTCTTTTCTTTGTTATTTGGATTAATCTGAGTCGATTTTACTATTTTATCTAAAGGAAACAAAAAGTGTATTATTTCTACTAAAGTCATGTGTATCGTTAAAAAGTAACACAAAAAATTATACCGGGTGACATTTTTCAACATAATTGGTATATGCGAGTTTAGTCTATTGAAGTTAAATCGTTAGTATTAAATTTCACTGCACACAACCGCTCGGCTCCACGCAAAAAAACAAGACTGACCCGCTAAAAATAAAGCTGTGGTTACAAAATGGTCGAAAGCAAAAATAGTCGCTTGCGTTATTAGCTCACTATTACGCTCTTTTGACTTAAGTTATTAAAAGCAATTGAAGAATGTCGCCGTAATTGTATTTATTAGGAATTATGTTTAGAAGTTTAAGTTAAGAAGAAGCTTACGAGTCATCAACAACCTCGATATGTTTTTACAAGCGAATTAACAAGTGAAATTCAAAGACAAAAATGGAGACAAAATTGGCACATTTAAAAAGAAACACCTTCATATGCTTCTTGATTGTTGCTATTCCTGTTGACAAATATTATCATTTCTATATCTTTGCACCACAGTACGAAACAGACACTTCCAACTTTCAACCAAAACAAAACAACTGCAAGAAAGCAGCAGTTTCGTAAAGTTCATCGTAAAAACCGTCGTTGACAGCGATGAAACTAGTTTAATAAATGGAAACTACTTGAATAGTTTCACTATATTTTGTATTTATTACAATCTTCAACCAATTTTATCTTGTTATATATAATTCTGCGATGAAGCAAATTATTATTCCCTTGTTCACCGTGGATGCTTTTACAAGCGAAATTTTTACAGGCAATCCAGCTGCGGTTTGTCTTTTGTCGGAAGTAAAAAAATTGCTTTTTTCTCTACCTTTTTTATAAGGTTTCGTTCTTTTCAGACCTTATTGCACGAAGAGTATCAAAAAATTGCATTCGAAATGAACCTGTCTGAAACGGCATTCATTCATTTATTAGACAAAACGGATACTTTCGATAAATGTCAATAGTTTTACATTCTGAAAAAAACTAAAACTAACAAACTTAATGTCGTCCTTTGAGGTAATAAATTTGGTCTCAGGTGGTTCACTCCGACTAACGAAGTTCCATTGTGCGGACACGCAACTTTAGCATCTGCGACTATATTATTCAAGGTTTGCGGTAAAAAAATCTGAATCCTCATATTTTTTAATTTTGGAAATTCGAAAGAATTATGCAGGAAACGTTAATAAAAGTGTACAATTCGAAACCATGCGTGATATGCTCACATGTCGTAGAACTGCTGATAATCTCATAGCTATGGACTTTCCGCAGTGGCACATTCTGAAACCACCAGTAAATCAGTTTAGAACTTCATTTTCTGAATGTGGATTGTAAAAACTTTTGTTTCTCAGAAAGAAGAAGCTGCCATTTTCTCAGCCATTGTTACAGAAATAACGAAAAATCTTCAGACTCACGAAGTCTTATATTCGCCAGACTGTCGAAAGTTGATCGTAGTTTTGAACGAATCAGTGCACAGGTCATATTTTTTATTTGTTAAATTTGTGAACGAGTAACGCAATATTACTGCTTTAGGTCAGGTCTTGAACAACTGCAAGTCGATTCGAGAAAGCTCTTCGAATTACATCCAACCGGTGAGAGAATAACTGGGGTAGCTCTTACTTTGAAAGGCACTTTGACCAACGGCTGTTGCGATAAAAAAGGAAAAATGTACGATTTTGTTTCTCGTTATTTTGCACCATGGAATGGCATCCCTGAGGATCCTGTCACAGGTAAACAAAACCTCCCGCTGTACAAAAATTACAAAAATGGTCGTTACCAATTATAGGTTCTATTCATTGCGCCTTAGGACCTTATTGGTCAAAAGTTCTTGGTCAAACTGCTCTTTACGGTGAGTTCGTGAAAATTGTCTCATATCGAATTACTTGAAGTTTCCTTTTAAGCTCGACAATGTTCTTCGAGAGGTGGTGAATTATTCTTGAACGTACGCGCGGATGGTAGGATAGACATAGCAGGCGAATCAGTTATTGTTTTAAAGAGTGAACTTTCGTTGTGAACTTGTTTGTTGAATGAGATAAACTTTTGGAGCAAAATAAAGTAGAATAAAAGAAACTTTTGATTGCTGAGAAATCATTTCTCTCCCATTCACAGAGCTAATTCGTAACGTACAGTAAAGCAGCAAAGGTTAATATTTTTATTATTTTTTTTGTTAACATTGTTATCAACAGTAGTAAACAAAGGCGTTAAATCGAGTAACAAAATGATACCATTAAAAAATTAGAACGATTTTTATACATAGTAAACAATTAGAGCTTTAGGCAAGTAATTGTGACAGTTTTTTCAAAAAAGTAACGTTTATAAGCGTTATAACGATTAAGTAAGTCGAATATTTGCTTCCATGAATCGCTGCGTTGGCAAATTGAAATTTTTGTCGCGCTAATAAAAGTAAATTAAACGTATCGGATTGTTGAAATTACGTTTAGCTCATAAAGAAGCAATTTGATTTACCATTAGCGCACATTTGGTCCACTTCGTTCCAAAAGCCGCAATCATTTTCATTAAACCGGGTTCCGATCGTTTCTCCATGGCTACTTATTGTGACAAAACGTTTTTCGTGACCATAAATTGGCCAATTAATTCCATTATTAAAAGACGACGACGGTCTACTTAAAAAATAAGAAATCGAATTTTAACAACTGTCAAGAACCTATATAGAAAGAAATTTTTTTTCCTCCTGTTACAAAAATCAAAAAAATGAAAGTGCTAAATTAAATTTCCTTCCTGAAATCTAACTAAAAAGTACACAGTACATCATAAAATAGTTTTTTCTGATTAAAAATCTGTGCTCAAGATTAACTAGTATTGCAAGGGTTTCATTTGAAATGTTGTGCAAAATTCAATTCTCACCCGTTTTTTGCGAAATTAACCCAATATTGAATTATATTTCGACTAAATGCAATTTCTTGAGGAGTGTATTCCTGAGGTTTTTTCAATGGTAAACCGAAAATGTATTCGATTTCGTATCCGTGCATGACACCCATCCATTTCGGCCATGGATTTATAGTTGAACGTTCGGTGAAATGATACATGTAAACAACAGAACCGTGATCAGTTAGCAAATCGGCCGTATTGAGAACGCTGCATGTGAAAAAATAATCGCCGACGATTTTACTTAGTAAATCTCTGTAAGTTGTAGATTTAGCTTTCGATTCGAGTAAATGTTTACTTTTTTCTGTAGCCAAAGGCGAATACGTTTCGTAATGAAAAGCTACTGAACTTCGAACTAATTTCGTCTGATTTTGAAACGCTTTAGTTATCGAATCGATATATTCGTTTCGATTTATCAAACTATCGGACGTTGTGTTGAAATAGTCGCCGAAATAATACGGTAGCCAAAAGCTACCTTCGTCGGAATTCGTACCGACAAGTAAAGCTGTTTTTTTAAATCTACCAGATTGCAATTTGTCCATGACCTCGCCTTCGAAATAATGAACATCTCGATTTATCGGCACGAAAGGAAATTCAAGTACGTTCAAAGTCAACGTTATATTGTCCGACGCTTGTTGTAATTTATCGGAAGTTACTGTACGAAGGCAATTTACAGTGTCTTTCACAGAACTGCGCAGACAGTCTAAATTTTCGGCTAATATACGTGCCCTAATGAGAACATCGTTGGGGTTTTTCAACGCCCATGGCGCCATAATCGTGCCACTTTGAAGAATCGCATATCGAAACAAATCCCAACTTTTCTCGGATAGTAAATGCGACGTCACTCCTGCTGCACCGGCGCTTTCGCCGAACAGGCTAACTTTATTCGGATCGCCGCCGAAATGCCGGATATTCTTTTTGATCCATTGTAACGCTAACTGTTGATCCGCAAGTCCCATGTTACCGGGTGCATTGTTCAAATCGTCGTCGAAATACAGAAATCCAAAAGGACCTACTCTGTAGTTAATGTTTATTACTATTACACCTCCTTCGGCCGCCAACAAGTCCCCTTGGTACAAGTCCAACGATGGACTTCCGTAAACGAATGCTCCGCCGAATACCCAAACTAACGTTGTAGCGTTAGAAACATTTTTCGGCACCCAAATGTTCAAATTCAAACAATCTTCCGACATCATCGTGTTAGCGTTCCACATTTCGCTTCCGTTAAAGTTTCGAAACGTTTCATCTTTCCATTGATAACAGGCCGTCGCTAGTTTGTCGGCGTGAAATACGCTTTTCCAAGGTTTCACCTCTTGCGAAAGTCTGAAACGTAAATCGCCAACCGGAGGTCGCCCGTAGGGTACGCCGAGGTACCGTACGACATCTCGACCCGTTTCTGTTTTGGCGATAGTTCCTCGAATTTTCCCCGACGTAGTTTGAACAATTTGATGATGAGCATGGCGCTCGTTTCCCGAGCACATCAATAAAGGTACCCCTGACACGGTCCAGACGAACCACCACCATAAACCGAAATCTTTCAGATGTGTCGCCATTGAACGGTAAATGAAAGACTAATTTTGTTTATTGATAGTGCAGTCGTTCGTCATCGTGAAAAAGATCATGGCTGAGGTAGAGTTCCGTTCAACCGCTGCGCATTTATTCATGGACCTCCAAAAACGCACCCGCACAAAAATGAAAAACTTTTACACCTCTACCAGCGATAAAAGCGATCAGTTTTCCAACGCTCAATCGTTCAAAACCTGTCAAAAAAGATTAACAATAAATTTCGCAAATTTTTCAGTGCGGAAGTTTATAACAGTAGCCGAGGACAGTATAATCGTTGAACGTGGGCAATGGCATCGATTTCGGCTTAATTTGCACGTAAAACTACTTGGTTTTTGGAAACACACGGAAACACGTGAAAACGAAAGCGGAAACTACATTTTTAAGCATTTCAAATAAAAATTAAGCGATTTCTATTAAATATACCGAGGGCTTTATTGTTGGCCATTTCGTCTAGATTTTAATGCATAATCAATCGCGTCGACAAACTCGAAACGGTTACGCCCCGAGCGTTTTTGTTTAGTTTTCATTTTCATTAACTTTCTGATATTATAAACAAATACAAAAATGTCGTAATAGCTTTTTGATTTTTTTCCCTTCAAAATGTCTTAGATTGAAAACCAAGCCCAGGACAGCGGTGGTTCCGAATTTTAAATGTCAGCTTTAAGATGCTCGTCGTCATTATGCACGTCGACGATTGTGCGAATGAAGGAAGAAAAACGTTTAGCATGAAAACGAAAAAAGTTTACTACAATTCGCAAAACTTTCAATTCTCAAATTGCAAACCCTACGGGAAATAGGTAAAGAAAAGAAAAATGTAATGTACTTTTTAAATACCGCTTTAACGAAAAAACTGCTGGTGATTAGAATTCTATTGAAATCACACTCGGGGCGTATAACCCATTTATTCTTTATTGCACCGGAGAGAAATTCGTGTAAAGCCCAATGTACGATCGTAACAGCTGAGTTAACATAAGCATTTTTCAAATAAAAACGAAAAAATTTCGTAAGCTATTTCAACATTTTTCGCTATGCTATTCTAATCGAATAGAATGTTCATTTCGACGATTGTAAATGGAAACAGGTGCCGATTGAGCAACGTGCAGACATAAATCTTAGCGCTTTCCGAAAGAACGGAAAAAATGGCTTTCAGGTTTCGCGTTTGTTGATTAAGTTCAATCACAGATCGCAAGCTGGCTTCGAAACGTATTATACAACGACAGGCTATGGGATAAACGGGATTTAGGAGGGTGATTAGGGGTTCATCCGAAGCAAACCGAAGCGAAGACTGTACAGATTAGTTCAAATCGACTCAAAATGTAATTGTTTCTGAATTTAATTATCAACATAAAATTTCCGTATCAAATTTAACGGTGCGTATCAAAATTATTTCCGTAAAAACAGTAAGACTTTTCTAGTTATTAATCGAATTTATGTGTAATTAAGAAAGATTTTCGAGTAAAGACATTTAATGCGTTGAACAAGAAAATAAACGTTCAAAATAGTGTTTTTTTACATCAATTGTCGAACGCTCTTGCGCAGTTATAAGACTCCAAAATTTGCAAATGTCATTCACTTAATTGTTTGTTTGACATAATTGTTTGTGGCATAAAATCATTTCAAGAAAAACTAGCCGACAAAAGTGTAAGAGGATCAAAGTTTGAAATGTTTGACAACTTTCGATAAAAGTTGAAAAACATTGTTGGAAAGGTTACCGACGAAAAGCTACTTTGTTATTGATAAATTTCAAGCAAATGATCACGTTTTTAATATAACATGCTTACCACCATTGATCAAAAGGCTCAAGAATTTTTCCGTTTCATAACATTTTGTAGAATTTTGATAGAGCAGAAAAAAATTTAAAAGCCGAAGAATTTAATGGCCCGTGTAATTTTGTCAAAAGCTCATTTGAAGTGGTTCGCCCGCTGATTATGATGAACAATAAATATTTAAACAAGACCTACCAACAAAGCTTTGAAACGATGACAATCATAAAAACTGAAAAACGACGACAACCTTTTCGACGCCGTTTTTCACTGACTAAATCATAAATCGACAACTTGCTGCGCTTTCTCTCAAAAAATTCTCGACATTTAGTACTACATTGGAGAGTGAAAAAAGAGAACTCAAAAGATTTGTCGAAATTCATCATTTTTACTTTGTCACGTTCGTATCAGGAAAATGGTACTTGAATAAGTTTTTTGAACAACAGAAACGAAGATTGATCCGATACAATTTACGCGTTCTGGTTTCGAACATGTAATCCTGATTTTATCACTGTGAAAATATCGAAAACACAAACAAATCAAACCAAAAACGAAGGCATTTTACGAGCAATAAAAAAGTGTAAAAAAGCTACTACTGAAATTGCCCAAACCGTCGAAAAATAGTAGAACGTTTTTTTACTGTCACAATAACATTTTTATTACTTATCAAAATCGTTTGAAGATAGCAAAAGGCTTCGCTTTGCCGGGGGTTGTTCTTTCCAAACATCGCATTTTTGACGACAATTTTTTGCGACTATACAGTTTGAAAGTCATTTTAATGATTTACCAAGATTCCCATCATCATTTTCTACCTTGGTGACGAAATGCTAACTAGCAATTTACTCTTCGCATCCGCCTCAATTGAAAACATTCTACCGTGAAAATGATGCTCAAATTTTCTTCAAAACAGCAAATAGTTAAACGAAGAAAAAATTATACTAATCAGCGATATGACGTATTAGGTTTAAAAATCGATTAGAATCGCAAATTTTATGAAACTTTTGATAAAAATTACTCACCGCGAATATTTTTTTATCTAAACAAAAGATGACCATTATAAACTTCGATGACTCTACTCTTTGGGAACTTTATAAGAACTTTTACCTTCGACACGAATAGTAAAAGCGCACATAATTACTTTATGTTAGCAGTAGCTCTGATAATTATAATGAGAATTTTTAATAAGACTGGAGGAATCCGCGTTAAAACGAAAACGTTTTTTAAATCGCATTTCCGATTGTACCTTGTTTACATAGCTGAAAGGCGTTATGGGACGGAATGGAATGCATTTGGGACATGTTTGAATATAGTAAATTGGCTGTTTTGATTTCGGGTGGCTTCGTAATAAGCCTTTTTACAAATATTTTTATCAATGCTGTTTGTTATTTTTTGAACGATTCGAAAATTAGTCGAATTTATATTTCGAACATTAAATTTGTTTTTTAGATAAAATTAGATTGAAGAAAGAAACTGATTTGGAAGAAGAAGAAAAATACGCAGAAACTATGCTTTATTTCATTAAACACACATTCTGAACAACAAAACTTTGTAAAACTAAATGTTCGGGCAACCAACTTTGCTTTGACAAGTATCCCGTATATAAGTATCAAAAAATGTAAAGTTTTGTCTATTATCACTTGACCATGAACTTTCGATCACGCCAAAAACATTTATTTCATTTGACACAAAGAAAATGTTGAAAAACTTGTCTTAAGTTGACAAAAATTCATACGGGATAAAAAAAATTTCGCTCTATTTCACAGAAGTCGGTTAATTGTAACGGAACGACCTTGCACGATGGTCAACAATATAAAAACATCTTCAGATATGCCTCATGGCTTTTTGTTTCTTTTGCATTTTAACTCAGTGCTCTAAAGTTGAAAGTTGCAATCTAATTTTTGCTAAAGTTTGTCAGTTCGGAGATGAAACACTGAATTTACGGCTGTCACTCTTTTAAATGCTTCTCGTTCTCGCGATAAATTTACGTACAGTTTGTTTTTTTACATAGTTCTCATTTAGGCCCCATTTTGGAGTACCGCGGTGTATCTGTGAATCCAAATCTGCGTCAGAATGATTTTATCCTCGTTCGCATTTGCGCTTTCTATCACTCACGTTGCATCGTTCGGATTACCTCTCGCTTTCGAAATCGCGAAAGAAAATCCATTAAAAAGTAGAATATATCTCAATCCGTCCGTTCCGATAAAGCGAATTAAAGAATTGTCCGGCCGAGAAGTGAATTTTATCAAGAACAATGACACGTTTACGATCGACGAAACGCCAGGCCAATGGGCTACATTGGTTCAAAACGAGGACCAACCGAGTCCAAGGTATGCTCAATTGAAAAACTCGCTTTGTCAAGAGAAAGATTTCCGAATCTCGTGGGTGGATACTTCGGGTGTAGAACACGACAGCGTCACGCAACGTTTGGGACCGTCACCCGAAGATTGGAATCCGGAAGCCAGTGTTTCGATGAAAAGTTTAAAATTAGAAAACAAAGCAATTGTTGCCTCGATTGATTGGACTGTATGGCAGGATAAACTTCAAGGATTGGAACAGTTGACCAACGTCGAACCAATGGTTGAACTTCTTTATTGCGAAACTTTGTTCGATAAACCGGTACCCGTACCGGCGGTGTCGATTCCGAGGAAAATTATCTTCTTTCATACCAGTTACGCTGATCACAAATGCGTATTCACTTTGAGGCTCCGCGTGACTGTTTACGATCAACAAAAAGAATGTCGACCAGTATTTCAAACGATTGACGAAAAATCGACGAATATCTCATTAAAGTAGAGCAAAAAACAAAGTTAAACTATGTCAGATGCTATTATTAATCATCAACTGCTTGTTTTTAGTTGCGATCACATCCAAGGTTACAAATGTCCGCCATCTGTTCAGACGATTTGCAAAATGAATTGCGATGTAAAAGTAACCGCATCAGGTGATTACACGTTTGACAATAGTGATGAGCCAAGACCATTTGTGAAACTCGATTGGCAACTCGATTCCGCGCAAAGACAGACCACAAAAGGGTCCGTCGTTCGCTACACCCAGCTAAATAGCAATTTCAACAATTATCCGGTTGTCAAAGCAAAAATTGAAACAAAGTTTATTAACGGCACAAGTTTCAATATGACAGCTTATTCGACTTCACCCGAGGCGTTTTACGGTGTACAAATATGCGTATTTTACGAAATTTGCAAAAAAGAACCAATGTGGTCGTTGGTACAAAGTCACGCAGTTTTCGTTACTAGCATTATAAACAATCTTCCACCACCACCAACGACACTTCCGACAACGATAGCTACGTCGGAAGAAGTTGCAGCAGAAACAACTATCGTTTCGACATCAACGACAACAACAAGGGCGACAACCACGAAGAAACGGTTCGAGCCGCGCTTACCGACAACGAGGTACATTCCACACCTGAGCACAGCGAAACCGAAATTGAAAATGAACGGAATGGTTAACCCTTAATAAGTTAAAATGCATTTTTTACCAATTTTCGTAAAAGGACGTATTGTGTAATGCTAAAATTTCATAAAGTTACGTTTTTGAGCTGGTTACTTTTTTTAACACAGTTCATTATGTAAACACACAAAGTAAACACTTATAGCTCAAAATAAAAGCTCACTCCAGTTGAGTGTCCCAGGGAAACAAGGTATTTTGTCATTTTTTCCCGTTTTCGGGCTGAAAATGAATATAAATAGAGAAAACGAAGCTCTATCCAATGATATAAAGTACTTGATGCAGACACCAATATTTGACAGGTTATCAAGAGCAACAAGGTATTATGTCAGTGAATACTGTGATTTTATGGTGCATGATAGTACTTTGTCTGACAGGATACCTTGTTACACAGAAGAATCTTTGCATTTCACTATATTTTTGTGCAATAAGGCATGTTGTCAGACAAGATACCTTGTTGCTTTGAAGTCATTACAAACTTGCAGTGCAACAAGGTATTTTGCCAGACAAAGAATGTTATTGCCTTAAAAATGGATATCATTTTTTAGGTTTGTTTATGCAATAAAGTATTATGCCTGGCAAAGTCTCTTGTTGCTCTAAAGCGTTGTATAAAATAGTCTAAAAAGGTTTTTTTGGCAGACATAACTGGAAAATTGATTGAAGTGTTTCTTCTACATATGTAATGAGTTCTCTGTTGTCCGCCTAAACATTTGGTACAGTTACAATGTTTTTCACTGCAGTTGTAGTTGGTCGCTTTGCAAATTTGTGCGGGGAAAATATTTTCCTTGCAAGTTTTTAAAAATGTCGCGATTGGTTTCATCAGCCCTGATAGACGAAATCGCTGGAGAATGTGATTTAAGCTTCGAAAATCAAGACGTTTCGTCATCAACTATGGTTAATCTTACGCAATGGAATCCATGGCTGTTCACGTTGAAGGTGTCGAATTTAATGAGAATTTAATGAGAATTTAATCCATGGTTGGGTTGCCACCGATGTCTGTTTCTGCAATTGTCAAAGATGTATCAAATGAATTAACATTCCTGAAATCGATCCCGATTATGAACCGATTTCAGATTCAGGCAGTTCTGACGAGTCGGAGGAAGCAAGCAGTATCTCTGGGGAAGATGGGTCCGGAGAAGATAGCTCGAA
>JAQGBA010001249.1:0-17044 GCA_034698125.1 Prionchulus punctatus | reverse complement strand
TATCTAGGTTGTTAAGGTCGTCGGCAACATTGTCTAACCAGTCTGTATTTGGTCTCCCTCTGGAGTTTTTCCAGTTTCATTTGCGTGAGAAAAAGTTTGATGACGAGAATGACTTGAAAATGGATATCGCTAACTTCTTTGGTCAAAAGTCACAGGACTTCTACAAACGCGAGATCCTATCTTTGCCCGAACGTTGGCGACAAGTCATAGATAGTAGTGGTGCATATATAATTGAAAGTTAGTTGTATTGTTGGAGTTTAAAAATAAAAATAAAATTTTTGAAAAAAATGCAAAAACTTTGTTGACAACCTAATACTAACTTTGGTGCAACAGGCTCCAGAATTAATAGGGCCATAGAGAAATATAAAAGTTTATTCAAAATCTATTACATAATTGAAACAACAAAAATAACATAATAAATAAAATGAAACGAATGGAAATTAATAAATTAAATAAACTTCAATTAGATATATTTAAAATTAGTTAAAGGCAGAGTGAAAGAATTTATTATAATTAATTAATTAATTTTGATTTTATTATAAGTCAATTAATAAATTGAAAAATTAATCGTAAATGATTTCTTTTCTATCACTTGGTTCAATTGTCTATATTTACAAATTATAATAATACCCATCACTCGTTTAAATTCTTTGAAGTCAAAATATATTATAGTCGACGAGCGCTAAAACTTGTGCTTTTCCTCAGCCATGTTGAGTGGCGGCAAATTGTATTCACATTCAGGTATACTCCCAACGCCGGTGTATTGATAGGAAACCAAATTTTTTTGTGTTTGTTTGAATGGTTTCCCTGTTTCTCGAATGTAAAAGTTATTTGCGTTGCTAAATAAAAAATGTTTGTCCTTTTTCTCACATATTTTATCAAAATTAGATGCCGAAAAGGAGTTCATTCATATTTTGTGCAATTTACATTGGAAAATTAGCTTTTCTATCTTCGTTTAGGCGACTATTAAAACCTCATAATATAAAGAAAATTTCGAGGCAATTTTTTGCTTCAAGTTAGTCTAACGTCGGAATTAAAATTTGCAAGGCATTTAATAAAAAATTTATCCAAATTCTGACTGAATAAAGAAGCTTTTCTGCTTGGATTTGGTTTTGTACACCTGCGTTGGGGAGTATACCTGAACGACATTAAAATTGTTGCAAATCAACCTTTTAATGCATTTAAAAACGTCACAATTAAAAATAATGACACCAAGCAGTACCACGGAGTAACTTAATTTGTAAAAGTAAAATGACCGAAATACTCCCACTTCATAAACAGTGTTCGCAAGACACGTCACAGAGCGGACAACAGTCATTAATGGATTTAACACAATGCCAAACTTGTTTTGCATGAATCGTCTTGCATCAGTGTTTAAATGTTTTTATGTGTAACATATTTTCTTATCGTGTTTTTTCTGTCCGGATTAAATGTAAAACTTCGTCACACCGGCAAAAATCACCTGTTATTTAAGGTTTTTTAACTTGTTTGTGTAACATGAGACGAAACACAGCCGGACGGGCATGAGATTTGTAAGACTGAACGACAAGGGCGTATTTCTAAGCTGTTTGTTGGTCGACTATAGAAATTTCGCAAAATTTTCAAAAACTGTTTTATGCCAGACGTTAAGTCATTTCGGTAGACTGACACTGTAACATGTTTTTTAATGGGTGAGTGGATGAATGGGCGAATGGTTTGGTGAAATTCGTGGAACTGGTTTTTGCCTTCAATGATGATTTTTGAAAAGAAGGTCTTTGCGCGTTGCACAAAAGTTTTTTTGAAAATGGTTTTAACTTTCATATAAATTTTCTTTGCTGTTTTAGTCGTTGTATTTGGCACTAAGGAAAATGTTACTCTGTCCAAAATCGTTCTGTGGTTTTCGACAAATTGTTCCGTTATTGTTATGTGCGATACAAGTGTTGTGTTGTAATGCAAATCAAGACCATTTAGGTATTGTAAATAAACGCGGTTCAAGCGATCTCGGGTCTCATATGCAGCACAATATTCAGTTGTTGACATTGAATGAACGTGCTAACCATAACCAGTAAGCCATTTTACTTGTTAATAAAATTTTTTCAACTCTGAATTGTTCTAACTTAATTCCTGACTCTGGTCTGATGTTTCATCTTGACACGGATTGTTGTCTGAACGAAAATTCCTTTGGCTTAAATTGAACTTTGGACCACCAATGCCCTCAATGTAATTGTCACTCCTTAGCTCTGGACTCGAAGTAGATTTTGTCCATGCTTAACCTTTGGATTCACAACCAGTTTCCTGTGACTGCAGCTTCAACTTCACTTTGACAATGATCTCTTTCCTCCCTGTTCAACAACTCAGTACCTTTCTTGCTCATTGTGACTATTTTAGGCCGGACAATGATGCAACGAATGATGATGATCTAGCATGGGCAAATTCAAAGGCTTCCGCAAATCTTAAGCCAGTTAATTATGTCTACATTCAAGGGTATAACCGAAGTTATTATTACAAAAATTACACAGTAAGATGATTTTTATTGTAATTCAGAATTTTACGCACATGACGATAAATGGTTACACCCTAAACAGAAAATTTTCAAAAGTGTTAAAATGAATCATTCTTCCTTCAAAATATTTAAAAAAAGTTTGCTTCCCTTGCTTAAATAATGAACAAACAATATGGTTAATTACATACAAAAAATTTGTTCCTTTTTATCCGTTATGACATACAGTATGTTACAGTTCGTTGGCTATGTTCCATTTATGGAGCTGCTTTTTTCTGAACAAGGTAACTGAAACAAATTACCGGTTTGTTTAATTTTTCAGAGAAGTCCATACACACAAAGTTGTATTTACTCAATTGCTGCCAATGATCGGCGGTTTAAATTGAGGAACGACGATGGAACCAAAGTTGAACGACTAATTTACGAGTAAGCTAGCTAATATCGTCGGTACCAAGGCAAAAGGTTCTAAATCCACTTTTTCTATTTTCGAGAAAAACGTATTTGAAGTTTAAACTAATAGGTGGATTTAGATATGTGACTGGATATGTGACCCAAAAAAACACCATTAGGTTGTTGTCTTGAGTTAGAACCTTCTGCCATGTCAAAATATAGACTGGTGGGAGTATGAAAACAGTGATAACTTCATTTTCACAAAAATTGGATTTAGAACCTTTTGCCTTAGTACCGACGATATAGTACATACAGTAAAAACTCTTGTTACACGTGTACCCTACATTGTGGGTGGAGGATTTACTTGGTACCTACCAAAATGTCTATAACTTATAACTCTGGCTACAGTGAAGGATAAAGGATGGATAATGGATGAGGTTATGTATTATAAGTAGAAACACTTGGTCGACAGGGATAAAGTCGGGTGCAAAGCTCTCCGCTTCCTTACTAAGAGCCATCAGACCGGAATTAAAGGTGTGACTAGTACCAACTCGCCACGTCTGTATTTATTCTCGAAAGTCCATCGCTTTAAATCCAGTTGACAACAGGTAAGTTTAAGCGCATGAGACGAGCATCATGCTCAATGATCCCGCCGGGGTTCGACCCCGGCCACAAGGGTGGCAAGCAAGCAATATAGCACTACACCAACCCACCCTTACTCTCTCTTTCTCTATCATTACGCTTTTTATGTGTTGTGATGTAATCGTTGACCTTATTGATATATCTACATACTAAAAAATCATTTGATAAAGTGAAAGAAACAGCAAAATCTAGGATCGGCGACGTTTCTTTTTAACTTTCACACTATATAATTTCAGATGTGAAGCTACGACTGATTTCTGTTGCAACGATTTCGACTGCTGTAAAAACGAGCGATTGCCAAAATGGGCCATATTGTAAGTTACTAGGTTTAATTTCTCATGTTTCAATTCTCAGCTTGCGAAATTAGCTCTAATTCGATTGTAGCTTGATGATTATTTGTATTATCGTTGTTATTTGTGGTTCAAAATTGGCGATTGACTTGTGGGCTGAAAGGGAAGAAACACAAAAGTATGCGGTTGTACCAGTACGGAAAGTTTAAACGTGACGAAAAATAACGTGGTATAGCTAACTTTAATTTGCTATTGGTGTGGATTGCAATGTGAAAAACGACCAAATACTGATTTTAATTTTATTAACAACTGAACGATTTCTGATAAATATTTTCATTTGTTCTTTGTTGTACAAATTTTGCTTGTCTCGATCGTGTTGTTTGGTAGACGTAATTTGTTTTTATAAAATGAATTGATTTAAAGTAAGGAAATAAATCCAAAAACATCAACCTATTATCTGTAGTCTGTTCCACAGAAGAATGTTTCGTGCAAATTTATTATTTTAGCGTCCAAATTCTCATTCAGGTTTTGATTCGGTCGACTCAAGATCTGTCTAGCTGAAAACTGGTGAATCATAAAAAATTACATTTTAGAAGTTACCAGCAGAGTTTAATCGACGATTTTGTTAAAACTTAGAACAAGAAGCATATAATTCGATTCTAATAACGGCTTAGTCTAAAATGCACTTTTTCTACGGTATAGATGGTTTGACTTACGCCTATTTTTTTCTGGAAGACCCCTGCATTTTGACTGAGCCATTATTAGAATCTGATTCTAGGCTAGTTACAATTAATTTTAAAAAATTCGTTTTTACACTGTGGTTCACATGCTTAAGTGGACCGAAGAGATACAAAATCGTTCAAAAATTTAAAAAAAAATTCAGAAGGGTGAAGTTGTATTTTCATAAATTTGCATGTAACGATTCTAAAATGGAACTGACTATAACCCACAACATTTCACGAGTGGCAAATTTTGATAGAAACTATTTAGTTGCATTTTTGAATTTTACAGCATTTCACTGATTTTATTTTAATTGTGAAATAGCACTATCGATAAAGGACCGCATGCCGGATACCTTACAAAACACGCCTGGCTTATCTTTCATCGAACAATGGTCGGCGCTTACGAAGCTTGAGATTCCATACAATATCCAATGACCATCTTCATAACAAGTCAAAGGTCCTCCAGAGTCACCCTTAATGTAAGAGTTGAAATACCGAGAATATGTTACTCAATGTTAATTACCTGACAAATATTTTGTTTTCCGTCTAGCGGACCGGCACATATCATGCTATTTGGATCGTACATGGTACTCCACGTAGTCTTTGAACTGCAAGTGGCATTGGATTGGAGCGACACCTTCAGCTGCTGAAGTCGATAAGGAATAGTTGAACTATTATCTGAAATCAAAAAAAAAGAAACACCAGGTTATCCAAACCAATCTGTGTAGAGCCTCAGTCATTTACCGTAAAGGCGTCCCCAACCGCAAACACTGCAACTTGTATTATCTTTCGGAGATCTTCCTTGCGTGGGCAAACAGATCGGTTGAATGTAGTTGTTGAATTTCACCGACCCATTCAACTTTATGACTGCTATGTCATCATGTAAATTTGCTTGCGAATAATTCTTGTGAACAATGATTTTTGTTGCACCGAGAACAATTTCATGCGGTTCGATAAACCTGGTGTCGTGATTGCCGAAGTGAAACATGAACTTCTTTAAATCACGGCTAGTTCCATCACTGATTCAGAAAAATGTTTTTTGCCATCAAGAAACCTCTGCTTTGCAAATTGCTTCTTACGAATTTAAAACACAGTGTGCAGCTGTTATTGCGATCGATGACTCGTTTATGTTCGTTGTAAAAATTAATGACATTCCACAAAAACTCAATGTATCGCCCCCTAGCTCGTACAAAAGTAGGCCCATCCACGGGTACGAATATGGTAGAGCTTCTGTGCCACCGATTACCTTAGCCACTGAAGTTTTCAATACGTTTGGCTGAAAGTGCGGTGTTCCACAAGCGACAGGCAGAGATCCATTGGCGAACTTTGACGGGTTATTTTTTGGTTCTAAAACAAAATGTGATTACAGCTAGCCATCAGCCTGGACGCTGGACATTATTACTTGACGTGCAATTTGCAAACATGAGATGATAGCAATCTGAAACGTCGATATCGTTGAACAGCTGATACCCAAATGCTGCTCCGCTCTTTAGCAAGAAGCATCGTTTAGATTTGGTTAGGTAGTTGATAGCGATGCACGCATTGTTGTTCATACAAGCCGCGAGGCATTCGCTTAAACTGGTGATAACATCAGATTCACCAATAATGTCGTTTAAGTAAAATCCACCGCTAAATCCGCTTGAGGCGCAAATATTCGACGCTTTGCTGTTAACTTTAAGTTTTGATATCGATGTCGAATTTGGATAGTAAAACAATGCCAATGCAGAATTTATTGTGTTCGCTACATCTCGTCTGAATCGCTTGAGAGTAAAAATATGTTTAGCAAAAAATACTGTTCATTTGTGATTATGTTTACTTTGATCAGGATGTCGTTCTTTGCTTTTCTTCCAAGTTGATGGTTCAAATTGTCAAAGCCAACGATTATTGCAAAATGAACAAAGCAAAAAAGCATGGAGATATACCACCGCATGGTATTCGCCCTTCGTGTTGCATAATGATTTCGAACATCATGAACAATATGGAAATTTATCAAATCAAAACCAGTTCTCACTTAAAAATCCTTCATGTTTTAAAACCGGAATACTAATCTCAATACCTGGAATCTCATATTATAAGCTTTCCATGTTTATATAACGCCATGGTCGAATTACGGACTATAAAAGTATGTGTTTACAAATTCCGCTTTTTAATTAATTAAGCAAACAAGTTTTGCTCGTTAGGGTGATATACTGTACGTAGGCCAGTTTGGTTAAAAGCGATTTTAGATTTTCGCGCTTTTACTCAAATACCAGTTACATCTCTAGGAGCAAATATTTTAAGTTTCAAATTATGCAATGACCCGTTTATTCATTGTAAAACATGTTTTCAGTTTTAAGCAAGCATTATGTGATCAGATTGTGATGAAATTTGACAGTACTTTGACGTCAAACTTTTTACTTTTTAAAATAGAAACATCACAACGGGTTTATATTTTCGACAATCTAAAATTTTTCCATTTTACATAATTTATTGACATAGGTACCTTTGCAAAAAAAAGTCTTATTTCAAATGTTGTCATAACAATAATATAAATTGTTGCAAAATTATTATTCTATTTGTCCGTGCATACTCACAGTGCTTTTGAGTATGTGTTACATGTAAAAGGTGTAACGAAGGTGATTTCCTGTTACTTGATTAAGATGGATTGAGGCAAATTTTTATTATAAAAAATGAAACGAAAGTTAAGCAAAATGAATTCAATTTGATTTACTAACGTTGGGCGCCTTGCTCGATGTTCGAGACGGCTGCACCAACGGGCTACATAATGACCAGAAGTGAAACATTTTAATAAGTGTTGTTGAAATGTTGAATCACCACGATTCAATGCAAGCAAAGATCATGGGATTGTGGAGCGTAGGAGTTTAATAAAAACAATGAAGTCAAAACATAACTTGCACGAGCCTCCGTCACACAGGGGCAGTTTCATTTAGTCTTACTGAGCAGGTACCGAAATAGCACCATTAAGGGTAATTTATCCACTCTGTTCCAGATAAAGGGACTAACCAGGCAAAAGATCCAACCCCAACTATAGCGGCCTCAAATGCAGCAGTATATTTGACAAGTTGGATGTAAGATAACTGTTTACTCGATGAAACGGACTGGACTGTAGTCGATTCAACACACGAACCATCGCCACACCGAAAACGACACGGACCGATGTCGACCTTTGTTTTATTTCGACAATAAACAGCATCTAAATCTTTGCCAAAATTCTGGACTTATATAAGGAATTGAACATAAATTATAATATTTTACATAAAATTGCTCTGAAGTGGGTACGACAAAATTTGCTCGAATAATGAACATGAAAATCAAATACGCATACGAATATAAAGAAAAATATCAAAATTCGTTAAGGGAACATCGCCCTATTACATACACTGGCGAATCGTTTCATGCAAATCCGTACATTCAACTTACAAATTCACATTCAGTTGCAAATCTGCCGAATTTCTTTCTGCCGAATTTCTTTCTGTCGAATTTCTTTCTGCCCAGCTAAAAACTTCTGAACAGCAGAAGTTACTGTAATAAAACATCCACCAGAGCTGGTACTGGAGAAGAAAACAGTAAGTTCGATGTAAAACAGCGAGTTTACTGTGAAAAAAGTGGTCAAAAAACAACGAGCTCATTGTAGAAGGTTAACTCATTCATAAACTTTTTCACTCAATATTTTTTAACATCACTGTTTTACAGCGAAAAAAATGTGTGATCTATACTTTACATGTGAAAGTGAAAGGAGGTGAGTTTCGAGATTTCACTTAGATTCAAATGAAAATTACAGTTTCATCTAAAAAGGGACACTACGGATTTATATTAAGTTTCTGCTTCGAGCAAAACAAACACAGCGTTTTCGTTGAAAAGTGTACAATTTATGCTTTTTCGTGTCAGAAAAGGTAATTCTATCGTGCAATTTATTTGAAATTATGTAGTTTTTAACAACAATTCAACGTCTACAGTTCGATTTTGACTAATACTCCTTCCGTCCAGAAACAAGTTTCCGATTTGTGGTTTTTATGAAAACTTAAGTTACTCAGAAAAAATTGGACTTTACAAAATTTACAAAACTTTTACTTAACTCATCAGCAATGTATGGTAGAAACTATGAAAGTTGATGGTGGTAATAATTATCGTTTGCCCCATATGGTAAAGATCACTTACAAAGAAATGAGCAGTTTTCCTTTACTATTGGCTGCGATATGTATCTTGTGTCAAAAATACGAGAGATAGTAAATACAGCATACGAGTAGTTTTTATGAAAATAAAACTTATTTAATATGTGTTATAATTTTATAAATTAATTGTGTTGAATTAAATTAATTTTTCGAAAACGGACTCTTATTAATGGACAAATAAAAATCGCAAATCGGACACTCTGGGCGGAGGGAGTACATTTTTTCTAAGCCAGCCGAAAATGGTATTGTATTCAAATAAATGGAAAAATTTATGGCCGAATTTTAATAAACCTACGTACGTACAACATTTTAACCGGCAAAGCTCGAGTCACGGACGTTAACAGAAAAAAGGTCCGAGTTGTATGGACGCTTGGCGTACGATTTGAAATCGTTAAACCCCGTTGTTAAAAAAAGCTCGGATCAAATTCAGGCGAAAATTCAAGAAATGTCTCGGAAAGCGCAGGCGGCGAAAACGGTTTTCGCGTCGTCTATCAGTGAGAAAAACGGACGGCGGCACGCCTCCAGATTGTTTTAACGCTGTCGAAAAAATTTTAGCGACTAAAATGTCAAAACGGTTGGTTAAACTGTATAACCGGCGTTTCAGTCTAGTGCCGCTAATAATAGAGGTATTTTTTAGATTTACGAAATTTTTGTGAACTTGCTTGTTTGTATAATGTTTTACGCTTTGTTTAATCTCGAAAACTAACATCGCCAGTGATTTATCCAGTCATTTTATCGAAGATGACAATATGTGGAAATTCTAAAGGACGAAAATAAAATTTTGGTTGTTGTTGTCATACGCCAGTCTGCCAGTGCTCGCCAGAAAAGGTGACCATCCAGTCTAAATATTTGTTTCAAGTCGATGGAATATTCATCTTCCGATCTTCACGAATTAAGTTAGAGACCTTAACAACAAATGCCTGCCATGGAAGAATTTCGTGAAAAATCTAGCCTTTTTCATAGAAGCAACAAAGTTTTCGAATTAGCATCCACTACTTGCATTAGGTTTCAGGTTGACCATTGAAACGTCACCGATGTAATTGCTTTCGCTTATTATTCGTTGCTTAAATTAGTGGACTTAGTAAACTTAGTGGATAATAAATAACTTAGTGGACTTAGTGGATATTAGTAAACTTAGTGGATAATATTGTGAAACATGTTTGTTGTTAAATAAAATGCTGTTAAATTGTGGATGATTGGTACTTTTATTTTTGTAACTAAGAATGGCTATTGTTCGAAAGCTAAAGTGTTATACTACTGACCTGAAATTTTTATGAAAATTTCTCAAACAATACAAATTTCGACTTAACATGACTAAAAATTATGCATATAATGCGAAAAAGCTTAAACAAAATCGAATTTCAAAAGAACAATCACTTAGTCACCCACCTACCTAGTGAAAACAGTGAACTTTTACAGCTAGCTTACTGCGGAGAAATTTTTATGATTAAGAATTTTTTATGCGTACGAAAAACATTGAAGTCGCTCAAAAACAGCCAGTTCACTGTAAAACCTCACTGTTTTTCTTTTATTAGTACGGGCTCAGAGCCTTTTTGAATTTTATTAAATGGAGGCCAACAAGCATAGAGTAGGAATGATGGCTGGGAGCAGTATTCACATTTTCTTTTGAATCGGTTTGCTGCCTCTTTTTTATTAGACGATGAATGCTACACTCATATAAGGGGCCTAACACAAATGCCATCTTCCACAGTAGGTGGAGGGATTGTTGAGAAAAAAGACCATGACAAGGGGATCGGAGCGGTGGTTAAGGAAAAGTGATATCGTTGATCATAAACTAGTGTAAAGTGTGAAAGGTGTGAAATGTAAAGAAATGTTTTTACTGGACTGGAGTTCGCGCCATGGACGTTTTTTATTAACCAGCTAAAACATTCGAATTTCTCTATTTTAACAGCTAAAAAAGTGCAGGATGTCGTTTGCGTACGGCCACTAATTAGATTCGGATTCTTTGCTCGTTACCCTTCAGTTTAAAAACTTCGACAAAAAACAAAAATACGAGAATTGTTCAAAAGAAACTTCTGTTGTTCACCAGGTGCAGAACCAGCTGCAGCCGAGCCAAAAGCAGAATGTAAATTTGTATGTTGCATGCACAAATTTGATTCCTAAGTGGAACAGTCTATAATTATAAACAGCTATGAATTGATATAGCTGAGCTGAATGATGTCCATCATTTATTCAGTCATATTTCTGTCAAACTTTATTTTTCAAAACAAGCTTTTGTCAAGTTATAAAACTATCCCAAGTATTCAACATGGTTGTTCGTCATTTTTCGTAGAATTTTGCACATGACGACGTGGTAAACAATAATGTATTATATTTTGCGTAGGCATTATAAACATAACTCACCAGTTCTGGATGAAAACTGGTTTGCGATAACATTGCTCACCCCCCCCCCCCCCATTAAAATTATTTTATGTTATAAATAAAGTTGGTTGTTGAAATTTGTTCAAACCTGTTGAACAATCGTATTCAATTACAATTTCACCTAACCTTGAGTTTGATGAAAATGATTTCCCCAGAAATATTATGTTTTATAATCTTCTTACAACAAATGTCATTAACAGGTAAAAAATATACGATTTCAAAGGCTCAAAATGGCTCAGGGTTAAACTATAAAAGGATTGGGGTTGAAGTAAGACGCAGTACTCAGGGACCAGTCTAAGCTTCGCCAAGTGCAACCAGGAGTATCAAGTTTTGCAACTGCATCTTTGCATAGGGCATTTTTTATTATTTACAGTTCAACTTGGACAAAATCCTATTTGTCTGCTAACAAAGGACGCAGGACTTCAACAGGCTGCCGTTGCACCAGTAAAAAGATGGTACTACAACATTCAGACTAATACTTGTGAAGAATTCGTTTTCATACCCAGCGGTGGCAATGCTAACAATTTTCAAGATATAAGAACTTGCCTGGACACATGCGTTTTTGGTAAAATGTGTTTACAGAAGAACACTGGACTTAAGAACAAAATTTTTTGTTTTTGAGAGAAGAAATGTCAGATTGGAACACCTCTGAAAGATTCAACTGGTCGAGAACTTAACTGCGGTCTAGTTCCAAATCCGGATAATTGCGAACAGTATAATGCTTCTTGCCATGTTCATCCGACCGACGCTTTTGCGGTGTGCTGCCTTGCATGTCCGAGAGGAGCTTCGACGCTTGGCAGCAATGGAAAACCAATTTATTGTGCGGGCAATCAAACTAAATGCCCATCGAGTAGTTACTGCGAAGAAATCAGTGGTCAGTGTTGCAAAAACATTTCGCCAAAAAGCAATTGTCCCGAAGGTCGTCCAGTAACTGATAATAATGGCGTGGAAATTTTCTGCGGTCGAGGTCCCAGTCATACAAACTGTCCAAATGGCAGCGAATGTGTTGTTGGAGCTGCCGATGAATTTGCAGTCTGTTGCAGACACAAAGAAGAAAAGAAATGCCCCGTGGGGGTGCCTTTGAAACAGAATAACACGGAAGTTTTCTGCGGCCGGGGTCCTGGACGTAAGGATTGCCCTCCGGCTTATGGATGCGTTATAGATCCTGCAGATAAATTCGCTGTCTGTTGCAAACAAAAGGAAGAAAAGAAATGTCCTGTTGGCGTTCCATTGAAGATTAATAACACGGAAGTTTTTTGCGGAAGAGGTCCGACTCGTCAAAACTGCACAGCTGGATACTCTTGTGTAATTGATCCTGCAGATAAATTTGCAGTTTGCTGCAAACAAAACGAAGAAAAGAAGTGCGAAGTAGGGGAGCCACTGAGAATTAATAACACTGAAGTGTTCTGCGGCCGAGGCTTAACAAGCCAAACGTGTACGCCTGGTTATAAATGCAAAATTGATCCTGCTGATAGATTCGCTATTTGCTGCAAAGACACAAAATAGGAATAAACATGGTAAAAACAGATCTTTTTCAGAACTTACGACGTCGTTAGTTGTATACAAATATTTCAATTGGTAAACTTCAAAAAGAAATAAAGAAAAAAATAATACAAACATTTTATATTTGCTCACTTATAAAAGCCGCCGCCGGATGTATCACATAAGCGCCACTTTCACAGATAAGCTCTTAGTAATCTTTTGATATTGCTTAAATTAAGCTTACTATTTAGCTTATCCTTTAGCTTACGCTTTCCTGCGTTTTTAATGTTTTAGTTACCAATTAGGCTTTCAAGATAAATCATACGTACACGAGAGCAACCATTAAAATAACAGTTGAAAAACCGAGAAAACGTTACTCAATGTTCAACATAGCTACAACTAATGCAACTACATATCTGACAAATGTTTTGACTAAAGAGGTACATGTAGCGGTATATTGCTTTACACGTTTATGGCCTTTCACCTGAAGGAACCGTGCTCATCAACACTCCATGCGTGTATCACAAAAATATTCAGTCTAATGAAACTTGCTTATCACAAACATAACTGGGTGAAACACAGTCCATTGGCTCTTTAGACGTTTATGGTGTTCACCTCATGAAATCGTGCTAATCAGCACACCAAGTGTGCGTCACAAAAATATTCAGTCTAATGAAACTTGCTTATCACAAACATATACCAGATGAGACAAAGTCCATTGGCTCTTCAGGTGTTTGTGGCTTTTCACCTCATGAAACTGTGCTCATCAGCACTCCATGTAAGTGTCATAAAAAAACAAAAAAAGGTGCCTGGCACCATCTGTTAGCTAGAAGTATGACATTGCCTCTAATTTTTATGAAGCATGGCCAAATTTAGTGATCGAAAAGCTACCTCTTCCTTGGTTGTGAGTCTCCAAAATGAACAGTCTCATACCCCTCTATTCTCATGCAACCCATTTTCTGAAAAAACACCATATTTCAAAACAATCAGTTCAAAGGTTTTATAAAAATTGACGGAGCTGTAGTTCATCATCGTTTTTCGAAGAACTTGGCCATAACATATTGAACAACAATGTTTGTGAAAGCCGGACAAAATCCTTCACTGGTTTTGAATGACACCTTTTTCGATAACATTGTCCCTTGTAATCAGATACAAATAAATTTGGTTGTTAGCAATATTCAAGCGAGTTGGACAACCTAATTCATTGCAATTTTTTCAAAACGTCGAGTATTAGAAGAATGATGTCTAAATTAATCTTATGTTTTATAGTTTTGTTTAAAATACGTATCACCATCCTCTGATAAAATATAAATGATTGCAAAGATTCTTTGTAACTGAGAGACTGTCGGAACAGTCTGTGCTTAGCAAGTTTAGCCTTAAAATTTGTAATGCAAGAATCGAGTACATATTCGATTTGCGTATTTGTCATATGACAAAGAATACAGGATTTCAGTAGGCAGGCCTGGCGCAAGTTCAAAGATATTACTACAATAGTAATGGTTTGACCAAGTGGCAATGCTAATAATTTCTCACATTCTCAACCTTCTGGGATACATGCAACAAAGGTAGATATGCTATTCTAAGATCATGCATTTCGAAAAGAAAAAACAATTTCAGAAATGTATGTGTGATTGGGTCTCCCCTGAAGGATTCGGCAGCAGCGAACTATCCTGTGATCTCATTCCAAACCCGGATAACTGATAACTGTGACAACTGATAATTGTGATAATTGATAACTGCGATAACTGATAACTGCAATAACTGATAACCACGATAACAGATAACTATGATAACTGGTAACTATGATAACTGATAACTACGATAACTGATAACTACGATAACAGATAACTGTGATAACTGATAACTGTGATAACTGATAACTGTGATAACTGATAACTGATAACTGATAACTGATAACTGATAACTGATAACTGATAACTGATAACTGTGATAACTGTGATAACTGATAACTGCGACAACTGATAACTACGATAACAGATAACTGTGATAACTGATAAATGATAACTGTGATAACTGTGATAACTGTGATAACTGTGATAACTGTGATAACTGTGATAACTGTGATAACTGTGATAACTGCGATAACTGATAACTGCAATAACTGATAACTGCGATAACTGATAATTGCGACAACTGATACTAACGATAACTGATAACTGTGATAACTGATAACTGTGACTTATTGTGCACGAATGCACAGCGGGTTATTTTTGCAAAGGACTCAGAGGTCGATGCTTCAAAAACATTGCTAAAAAAAGCAATTGTCTAGAAGGATGACCAGTAACTGGCAATAATGGCTTCAAAATTTCCTGCAGTCGTGCCATCAAATCATTAAGTCTTCCCAATGACAGCAAATGTGTCGTTGGAGCTGCTCATGAATTTGCAGTCGTATACAAACAAAAATAAGAAAAGAAGTGCGTATAGTACTATGTGAGCCACGGAGACTACATAATGCAGAAGTGCAGCCGAGGACCAACAAGTCAGGCTTATACATGCAAAACTTATCCACCTGATAGATTCGCTGTTTGCTGCAACAATGCGAAGTGAAAAGAAGTGATGCAAAATTACATCTATTTTGAACTTCGCTGAATACAAATATTTATTATTACAATTCAATCTGTATTAAGCAACTTATAAAAAGACACTATTAACAGCAAGGGCGGATAGGACATATGCCACCTTCGCTCATAAGCTCTTAGTAATCCGTTACTATTTCTTTAAGCTTACCATTAGCTAAAATTTTGCACTTTTAGCTAAAGCTTTTGCTTTCTTTTATCTGGGTTTAGCTTACACTGTAAATTCTGCTTCAGTTTACTCTTTACCTAATGCTTGACATGTTGCTTTAGCTAACGCTTTAGCTTATGTTTTAGCTTATGCTTAGCTTGAGCTAAACTTCTATGTTTGTTCACGTTAACTGTTTAGCTATCGCATAAAAGTTATGCTGTAGCTTACATTATAGCTTCATGCTTTAACTTTCCTTTAGCTCACGCTTTTGCTACACATTATTTATGTTTTAGCTTACACTTCAGCTTATACTGTCGCTTACTTTTACCTCACATTTTAGCACGTGTTTTCACATATGTGGAAGTCCACGGGAAATGGGACAAAATTACGAAAATAAGGGGTGGTTACTAAAATTTTGGAATTTGTTTGCGCATACAATACTTTACACTGCGCGCGAGTTAGGCAATGTTTTTACAGGAAAGATGGATGAACATGTCCCCTAAATGATACCCAAGTTTCATGTAAATATGTTGTATGGTTCCTGAGTTAATTGATTGTGAAGTCGACCACTTTGCAACAACATTTATTTTTTGTTAAAAACTGTTATTCCGCAACGCTATTTTTAATGCCCCTTTTTGATTTTTCGGGTTCATAAGTAATGAATCATGACAAATTAGCAATCATAATTCTTAGCGAGATTCAAGGAATAAAATAAAAGCATTCAGATTATTATATAAATACTAAAAATATCTTAAATTTGACTTTGAAATTGAGAACGAAAAATTTGTCCCCTTTTTTGTTATTCCGCAACGTTTTTTTAGGAGCCTATAACGGATCAAATAAATCGATATTGGATGCAGTTATACAGAGACAAAAAATCCTTCATGTCTGTTAATCAAAATCCAATTGTTAATTTTTTTATCACAGCTTTATTTATGTCGAACTTACACTCTGAAGACAAAAAAACATGAAAACATTGAAATATTTTCGATATGGACTTCCACATATGCTGCTACCACTCAATCTTTACATGAAACTACTGTAGTACAGGTCTTTGAGAAATTTTTACTTTACAACAGATAAATTCAATTAAAATTTTATTTAGTGAGTCTTTTCACTTTAAATTTTCTATGTGTTTTTCTTTAGCATAATACACTTTTCTCAAACGCTTAGGCCAGGTTTTCATTGCACAAAACAAAAATTCACGAGGAATCTCTTTACCTCCTCAGTTATCACTTTTTTAAGCCCTTTGATGTTCTTTGGTTTTCATTGATTTACTCTATGCTTTAAATAGCACCATAGAAAATAATCACAAGGCGAACAGTCAGGAGATGAAGGAAGCCCCAGGTCGGGTGGTAAGAATGGAATTTTTTGATTTCGAATATATTTGAGAATTCTTTTAGCTGTATGACTGGGAGCGTTGTCTTGCTGATATCAATAGCCTCTATTCAAAAAGTAATCTTCGTACTCATCAAAATGGTCGTAAAATGCTGTCGATATAATAGACTTGATCAATTTTGGCACCAGGTTCGACAAAGATTGGCTTTGAAACAAAGTCAGCAGTAAATGCTAACCAGATCAGCAGGCCGCGCGGATGTGAAACTTTGCTGTAAATTTCTGCTTCCGACTTCTTTTGCCAGCTATTTATGTACAGGGTGCGCCATTAGAATCCGGACAAAAAAATGTTTTATGGATAAAGTCGTTTATTACAGCCAATATTAAAGATACAAAAAAATGCTT
>JAQGBA010001248.1:0-17046 GCA_034698125.1 Prionchulus punctatus | reverse complement strand
TTTATCTGAGAATATTTTGCATGAGGACATTTTGCCTGAGGATCTTTTGCTGAGGATATTATGTCGAGGACATTTTGCTGACGACATATTGTCGTAGATCCGCATTTGGATGTGGACGTTGGCAATATTGCGAAAGCGGATGCAGATACGGATGTGGCTGCGTATGAATGTTTATGTGGATGTGGATGTGGATGTGGATTTTGATGTGGCGGATGTGGATGTGATTGAGGATGTGGATATCGATAGGGAAGGTTTGGATAATGAATCTGGACGTACAAGTCAATATACTTGTTCAAATTGAATACAAATTTTATTTACTAATAAACTCGCTTAAACATTCAAATTTATTTCATTTTCTCAACCAATCGCAGCCGACGGTAAACAACAACCGTACGTATTTCTCATTCCATCTTGAACTCCCTCTACTCGTACGCAGCAAATTATTGGATCTAGCAATCCCTTTACAACAACAAGCGCGTTTCCGGCGATGCTTATGTAGAAGGTCCACTGAGGACGTTCAGATAATAGTTGCAGATACGGATACAAACATGTCTCGCAAGTGGCACCATGTAGCACCGAACTTGTTATAAATCCTACCAAAAACGTACCAATCAGCATCAAGCCGGTAACTATAGTTCGAACTTTCTTCTGTACGAAATTCTGTCGCCTTAGAGGCGCCACAATCGAATTCGGATTCAGTTTCAGCAAAATTCGTATTCGCCCGTAAATGATAATCATGAACACCAACGGTACGAAGGTCAGTAAAAATACAGTAAGTCGCAATGTCATGGTGTTTAAAAATTGTTGCAGATTACATGCAAATGAAGTCTGAAAATTAGCTAAAAATAGTATTATATAGCCAACGGTAGGTGCTAGCCAAAGAAATACGGTAATCATTTTGATTCGCAGGTGACAGAAAGTCCAATCCCGAAATGTTATAGGTTCCGCCAAGGCTCCGTAATGAGCCAAAGATAAAACAAATAAATGCAAAAATGCTGTGGTTATGGCTCCCAAACGGAATGCTTCCAGAAAGTACTCGAAACACTCGGAGCCAGTCAACTTTTTCAGTCCTTTCACTATCGGTAAGTAGTAGTTGACGAGTAAATCTACCACGATAATGACTGACGTCCAAGCATCTGTAGCGCACAAGCTATAGACGATTTTCAGCGTCAGGTTGTACGGACAGCGGATAACAGATTCAACGGATCTCATGGATATCATGACAATCATGTTCATCAAGAATGCTGCGATGCTCATGGAAATCGTGACTGGTATTGCAATAGCATACATTGGAGCGACAGTCTCAAGAAAACCCGCAGAGGACTTGTTTGAAATATTGTCCATAGTTGATAAAATGTCTGTGGTTAGTTACAACAAGCAAAACAAGCAAAATCTTGGTACTATTCGATGTACACTTGCTATACTTGAAATGGTCCCATTAATAAACTCTGAACGATTCTCTGAGCTAAAGGAGAATTCTGTTTTGATTTGTTGCTAGGCGGCAGCCGAAGAACGAATCAATGAGTTCGAAAAACAGCTCGTAATCGCGCTAAGGAGAACGCAAATCGTGTTGACGATATCGTCAATGTCAGCGACAAATCATTCGAGCGAAATCCTCGTAAATATTTTTAGCTTTCAACAATTTCTATAGTGAAATCCCCGATAGGAAAATCATCCGTCTATAGTTGGCGTTTAATCAAAATTTGATAAAATAATTTTTATCAACAAGATTTTTAATGGAATGCATTTGTTTGCAGCCATTTTGCACTTCAACAAATCAATTTGGTGCAAACATTGTTGCAAGTCAGCGACGAAATTTTGCTTGGATTTTATCTTGATCAACAAATAAATATAAGCAAATAAAAAATTCTTTACAAAAATAAAATTTTGACAGTGACCAAGAGGAATCTAAATGCAAATTCAGATTCAGATTCGTTTCTAACCGGTGCTCTCGGCGGCCGCGTGCATCATATTTAAGTCGCTATAGTTGGCCGATAGTTCGTAGCTTATGGTCGACGATTTCTTGCGCTTGTCGAAGCAGAACAAGCACCGACCGTACGTTAGCCGCAGACCGTCGTTTATCTCCGGAATCCGAATACAGTATATCAACGGATTAAGCAATCCTTTGATGATGATCAGGCAATTGACGGATATATTTAAGCTCAAAGCCAGCCGAGGATATTCGAACAATAGTTTAGCATGCGGATATAGGCACGAGTCGCAAGTCAACGCGAACAGCACCGAGCTCGGTATCCAACCAATCAGAAACGTGCTGACAATCAAAAGTCCCGTGACTACAGTACGAACTTTTCTCTGTAAATAGTTTTGGCGCCGTTGAGACGAAACCGTCGACGAATGAGACGATGTCGAAGCATTGGAATTGAACTTGAGCGCCGACAATAAGGTGACAATTTTCACGTATATGAACGTCATCATTGTCAACGGTACGAACATGAATATGAATACGGTTAGGCGGAATCCGATTTTATTTAGGAACTGACCCCCGTCGCACACCTGGGCGTTGAACGTTTGGTCCATGTAGGCGAAGAAGCAGAGCATGAAACCGAGAGGGGGCGTCGCCCACAGTAAGACGACTACAATATTGATGCGCAGGCGATTTAGCGCCCAATTGCGATAGGTGATCGGATGGGCGATGGCGCCGTAGTGGGCCAGGCACAAGACCAGCAAATGCAGCACCGATGTGACCATACCTCCGAGTCTCAACGCCTCCAGAGCGTACACTATGCAATCCTGCCGATTGAATTTCGGCACTTTTTTCACTATCGGCAAGTAACTATTGGCCACTAGCCCTACGATGAGAATGACCGAAGTCCACGCGTCGGCCGCCGACAAGCTGAAGGCCATTTTCAGCGTGAGGTTGAACGGTACCCGAATGGATTTCATGGATATCAAAACGATCAAGTTGGCCGTGAAAGCGGCTACGCATAAGGCGATCATTGACGGTATGGCTGCCTCGTAAACGGGGATAACGAGTTCCATGAGCTTGCTAATCCTGTCGCGGGCCACCTGGTTAGCGGCTTCGCTTAGCGTATTATTAGTAGAGGTCATGGTCGGAATGGTCAACGGGCCACCAACTATAGGCCGCGGGCGATCAACTATAGTCGACGCAGCAAGTTGTCGACGACTAACTATTGTCGATGTGGCTTCATTGGAAGTAATGCGATTTCTCCTCGAAAACTAATTACTGAAAGCCAAAAATCCAATGTTTTTTAATTATACCGCGCAAAAAATAGTTCCACCGCTTCTTCTAACCGTTGAAAGCGAAATAATTTTCTTAAACTTTCAACACAAGTCGGAAGTATTTCCAGCTAGAGCTCCGTCTTCCAACAATAGACGACAGTTGTTTTGTTTCATAATTGATTTGCTTGCTGAGGAGAAAAAAAATTTTTCAACATCATCTACATCCATTTGGAATGATCCTCCAACAGTATTGAGGTCATCCTTGAAAACTTAGATACAAATTTGGTATGGTCTTTGCAGTAATTTGAAATGTCCACAAGTCAATTTGGAATGGTCCTTGGTTTTTGAACAGTGCCACCGATTTTCGCACGTCTTTCTGTAACGAACCAATGACATTTAATAAAAACTATAAAACAAAACTTTAATCTCCAATTTATTTAATTGGTATATCCCTATTGTGAAAATGATATATGCAAGGGGGATTTATTAAACATTTTGTTTGAATAAATTGCTCATATAATGTATCTATAGTTCCACCAATCAATGAACTATAGTCCAACCATCAAGTGTACTATAGTCCACCATAAAGTTTCCTATAGTCTACCACAATGTGAACTATAGTCCACACTATAGTTCTCTTCTAACGAGCAAAAGTTTTAAATATTTAATTAAGTTGAGGAGGGAAAATTTTCCTTCCATGAATTGAGCGAAACTGTATTCGAAATTCAAATCGAGAAGATTTGCATTTCTTCTATATTTTTTTCCTCTCATTCTCGCGTAAACAAACAATAATAATATGTTAATCTTAATTGACGTCAGATGGTTCGAAATTATTTCCTTTTGTAGAAACTCGACAGACAGTGCGCTAAACTTGCACGCCTAGCTATTATTCGTGCACACCTTTGTTTCAAACAGGAAAAATCTCCAGCCAGTCGTAAAATATAAATTAATAATGCACAAACATACATATAAATTTTTTTTTGTTGTTTCGTTTAATTTAATGTTTGAATAGTGGGGAAAAAATTATAAATTAGTTATTTTTTTTATGAAAATTAATTCATCATCCTTTTGAAAGAGTTGTTTACAATTTTTTAATGAATTTCGTATTTTTTCAAAACAAAAAAACCGTCATCGTTTCATGCCATCGGAATCCTGTTTTCTTTATGTTTCAATATATTAATCTAGACTATAGACAGTTTTCTAATGAGTGCGAGAGTTGACATGGGTAAACTCTCGGGACTATCATTTTCTAGTTTTTCCATTATTTCACTAAAACTATAGTCCACTGTGTCAACAGCTTTAATTGCGAATTGCATAATTAGAATTTTTGAGAGGAAAAAATAATTACGAGGTACGAAAATTGGTTTGAAAAACGCTAAATCTAGAACTATATTTCTTCACTAACCAGAAATTTTGTTTCAAAAATAAATAAAAATTGCAAGGTGAAGATATTTGCACAAAATCGGAAGTCTTCTATGCGCAGAAAAAAAAATTACAGCATCAAGAATTCGCCGAAATTAAGTCAAAGTCATCCCCAAATCAAATCAAAGTCATTCCCAAATCAGTCATGACCTTTGACTCTCAGCGTCCATAATTGGGAAAAGCAAAAAATGATTCCCTTACCTGAGTTAGCCAGACCAAAAAGCTGTCCTAGCCAATCGACGATACGATAGTTTTTAGTTACACTTGTGGTCGATGAGAGGCAATTTAAAATATGAGAAAATTGTCAGTCATTTTTTTTTGAGAAACTAGCAAATCGCTACGCTGGCTATGTACATTTATGAAGCCCAAATTCAATTAGCTCGTTCCTCATTCCTCGTATAGGTAATTGGCGAGGATGTGTATACATAACGAGCAAAAAAAAGCAAAAAAAAACCACCGTCTATCGAACGTTCCCGACGAAATTATCGAACGAAGAATTTCGTTTTTGCGAAATCGCAAAACGAATTAAACGACGAAACTCGAATCCTTCTCCCCACTCTCTACCCTTAACAGCGCCGAAGTAAATTTAAGTGGCAATTTCCAGCCAGCGCCAGCATTTTTTTACGACGGAATTTACTCGATTTGTTATAAACGTCGACTTCGAAACGAGCAAAAAGTGACAAGTCGTTTTTATTACGAATTTCCTCGTTTTATGATTTAATTCAAATTCAATAATTGTTTGAAACAATTATGCAACCGAATCGCTGTTTTTACAAAATGCGCGATGTAATCAGAGAGTAAGATTGAATTTTGTTTCTATTAAAATTTCATATTGTATTTCAGGCGCCGTTAGTTGGTTTTTTAATAACGAAAAGGGCAAATTAGCAATCGATTTGGGGGTCGATAAGATAAATAGCCAGTGGTTTTGCGAGCAACTATAGTTCAGTTAAAGCTACACTTATACCGTTGATTTGATTTAAAATTCATTCATAGAAATATGTATGCTTTTTTATAAATTGACATTTCGAGCCCGAACATTTTTGGTCGATCGACGAATATCTCTTAGCAACTGTAGACGTGTACAAAGTTAAAAACCAAACACCAACAAGTCGTTGGCTACAACGCTTTTTCGACTAGCTAACATGAGAAGCAGGGTAGTTTCCAGAAATGGAATGTACATTTCATTTGTTTTTGCGAACGTTAGGAATTCGTTGAGCTCGGAATATCAAAAAAGTGAATAAATTAAAAAAATATACTGAGAAGCCTCTAATACGAAGATTTTCACAGCTTACAAAGCGATTTTGTTAGTTAATGAGCACTTTTGCTAGTTTATGAGCGATTTTGCGTGTTTACGAGCTATTTTGCTAGTTTACGAGCGATTTTGTTCGTTTATCGCTAATTTTGCTCGTTTGCGAGCGATTTTGCTTCTTTAACAGCAATTTTTACCGTCAACTGCGACCTTGAACTCTCCTCGCCATTTTTTTACAACACTTTAAACTACCAAACTTACTTATAATTTTTTTTAGGGAACAATGGTGAACGCCAATTTTCCCGTTGTGACGTCGGACACAATCGATTTATCGTTTAATTTCGACGGTGACGGGCGAAATCATGTAGTAGACGATTGCGTTTGCGGCGTGCAAATTCGACAAATCGCCAACAGCCGATTGGAATTTCGTCCTTGTTTAATTCATACGGAAATTTCGTTCGCGATGATCAAGTCCGCTTTGGCTTACTACAACGTGAAAGTGTTTCTATGCAAATTTGCAAATGTAAACCGGCCAGCGGGTTGCCGGGGCGCTTTTTTGTTCACCGACGAAGTTTTACGGGTGCTGGGCGCCAACTGTCCGAATTTGCGCAAGCTGATTTTGCAATATTTGGATTTAACGGCGCTGTCTAGCGCGGCGTTTATGCAAATTAGATCGACGCTGACGTCACTGGTCGAATTGGACATTCGCGATTGTTATAAGGTGACTGCGTTCAACTTGAAAAGTTTCAGAAATTCGTCGCTGGATGTCGGCTCGCTGACGGAAATTCGTATCCGCGATTCGAACGTCGTCAACGATAAATTGGTGCAGCGATTCGCAGGTACAATCGAACGTATGACACATTTGGAGTTGAACGACTGTCCCAAAGTCACGTGCTCGTCGCTGATTTGCATAGTAAACGTGTTGGAGAAAATCGCCAAGGAATGTCACGTGCTATTCTCAAATCGTCGTCTACAGTGCTTCCGAGAAGACGTCGTGCTCAAGTTACTGGCCGCCGAGCCGTTGTTGGAATGGTCCTTGGTGGAATCCAACGGTTTCCGCCCGTCGATGTTGAACGTTTTCAAAAAGCAAGCGCCGTTCAGAGTTGCCAAAATATACGACGGACAATTTTTTGTAGAACGTTTGCGATATTAAAAAAGTTTTAATTTTAATTTTAAAGTATTGCAAATAATTTGATTAATTTATTGGTTAAAGTGCATAAAATCGTTACTATTTTTGTTTTTATTGCACTGGACATTTTGAAATAAACATAGTTATTACAATCATCAGCTTGCGCAATATGATTTCATAGTTCAACAATGTTTGTCAGGCATCGCAGAATGAAACACAAATTTGCAGCCACGGAAAGAAAGCCTGTGTATTTTTAGTAGTTGAAATTTACTAGCTGGCTATTTTACCTCAATTTCTCAGACTATTTCATTAGTTTTTTTAAGTTGATTTACCTGAACAAGATTGGATATCTTTGGTGAAATTTACAAAGAAAGAATGCATCACTTTGCATTATCACTTTGATTATCTTTCAGCTATGTTTCGACATCTTGACCATTGTTAATCTGTTAAGAAATGGATTTGATGGTTCTCCAGAAACATACTTTAACGTTGGATCTTCATTCATTGCAACTTGCATCATGGTTTTCATTGCAGTTTGCATCGTTTTGGTGTATTGTCTGGATAAGGTGAAGTACGGCAAGTATATTTCATGTTATTATATCTATATATTCTTTTTGCCTGTGCCCTGTTTTTGGTGCCTTATTCTCACAATTTTAAACCATACATTGAACGCGAGAACGGCTTGTTTAGTTGGTGTATCATTACAAGGTAAACGCTGAGATTGTTTTTATCTGCCGATCACAAAAAATGAATAAAAATTATATACTTACATTTCATATAATTTCAGTTATTTTTCATTTGCTGTGTTTATCATAGATTGGTGTTTGCCTGATGCGGCCGACACAATCATTGTAAGAGAATGTAGAACTATTACTTCACATTTTGGTATCGGGGAGGGGGTTCTGAGAGCTAAATACTTGTTTTAAATTTGTTTTATACATTTCAGTTTTTGAACGCACAATGAACTTGTCTGACGAGATAATGGATGAAAATAATACTTATGGAACATTTGCTAATGTTACTAAAGAAGACAACGATTTTGGGCAATGCGATAAAATTGCAACAAATTAATGAAGCTGCTTGTTTTTAAAGAAGACAAAATTTAGCAATAAAATTTGCTCGTTCTTCAGTTCAATTCACATTTCGAAAGTCACGTGATGAATAGCTATTGCCGAAACAATGAATGTTGAAAATATAAAATCAACAGTTTTCAACTTGTGAGTAAGCTCGTTCGCAACATTATGATAAACCATTTGACTAGCTGCGTATTATTTCATAATATAAATGAAACATCAAATTTTACAGCTGCAAAAAAATACGAATTGGAACGAAACGTAAATGTACAGTCTTTGAACGAAATTTGTTCACGTTCTATAACAAATCGACTGCTTGCTCGACATGCTCGTTGAAGTTCAATGGGCAAAAATAGTTTAACACAAAAATAGTTCAAGTTTACAAACACATGCTCGCTGAAGTTCAATGGGCAAAAAATATATCTACGTTCATACTGTTTTTCCGCCAAAAGTCGCCTTGAACGATCAAGAACATATTCCTTTCGATATTATTTCATATACCAATGCCAACAGCCAAACTAAAATCCCATAGTCTTGTTCTTATTGTCATGACTATCCTCCAATTGTGTTTGGATGTGTTTGCCAGTGTTAATCTGTCGATCCAGGGTAAATCCTTTAGGGAAGGTATGTCACGATACTTATCACAATTCATCATTGCCATGACATGTATTTCGTTCGTGGGTTTGATTTCTCTTGGAATTTATTTAATTATCACAACAATATTATTGAACTCAAACCAAAATATTCAGAATTGGATTTTATACTTTTTGCAGAAATATGTTGATCGTATTTTGTTGTGCGATTTTGTTCAATGGATTCCATTTTAGAACATCCGTTCAAAATTATCTCAGTTATCGGTCGAACGTCTATAAAATTATTCAAAATTTGATTTCATCCTTGACGTTTGAATATTCCAATAAAAATAAACGACTTGTAAAGTTAGCAAGTGTCTGTAAATAAATGAAACCATTCAAAATTCTACCTCAATTCGAGATAAAAGTGTATTTTTTTACAAGAAAAATTGGCGAATTTATTGTTACAAATTATTCCCTATCGTTATTATCTGTCAAAAACTCAATTCTTCTTTGCCCGGCGATTGTGCTAAAAAAGTTTTTATTTGTTGAAATGGATTGTACCTCGACAATGATACTTGATGCTTCATTCTTCTGGGGCGACCAATGAAGTCTGTAACCGCTTTTCAATGGTTAAAGCTAAATCTAAGACGCTTTTCTTGTTATTTTTAGTGTTTTAGTTGAAAACTTTGCATATAATTGTTATGTTGAATTGACATAAGCATAATATAACCTGAGCAAAATATGAAATATTTAACGAATTACTGTGAAATACGTTTTAACAGCTGATTACATCACAAAAACACAAAATAAGTTGATTGAAAAAAAACCTATAGCTCTTGGGCAGCTATTATTAGGTCCTGGACAACTATAGTTCCTGGACAGCTATAGTTCCCGGACAACTATAATTAATGAAAAGCCAGCGTCTGAGTGCAACAAGCTAAACAAACTAGACAAATTATCCACTGTTTATGTCTGTTTTGTAAACCCAGACAGCAATCGTGCCGAGACTTTCCGAAAGTCCATCGCTGCTTACATCATTCTAAACCGAAGGTTTTTACTGAAAATTTGCATAAAAAAAATTGTCCCGTTTTAAAAATAAAAAAATTTTAAGGCGGATTTTCTGCTTTAGAAATTTTTTTCTCGTTTCTCGTTCTCATTTTTGCAAAAATTTTATTAATTTTTGCGGTTTTTTTCCCTTTACTAATTTCACGCGCGGCTCGAAAATTGCCGTTTCGCGATTTAAAAATAACAAATTTCCGCCCGAAAAAACGGAAGAAAAGCAAACAATCGGTCGCGCCCGATCGACTTTAACGCCCATTTTCACGGAATTATTTAATTATTATTATTCACGCAAATGCCCGGCATCGGCAAAAGCGATACGTTCCCTCGATCGAATAATCATCGTGCGACGACGATGGAAAATAATCGAGAAAATTCGTCCGTTCCGAAAAGGCAACTATCGGTAACGAAAAATACAAGTTTTCCGTCTCGAAAAACGTGTTTTCGGTTTAAAAACGAGCTTCATTGTTAAAAAGCAAAGTTCTCGTCGTAATAAACAAATTTATTGTCCGGAAAAACATTTTTCAGAATTTTTCCTTTCGGATAAAGAAATTGCCCCTTTCAGTCTTAAAAAAACAAGAATTCTATCTTGAAAAATCAAATTTCTCGTCTAAAATGCGTTTTTTTAATTTTAGGAGTGCCCCGGTATCTTCGAAAATGAACGATTTTGTCACGCGGCTTGTAATTTATTGGTAAAAAAAATTGAACGAAATTAGAAATTGCCCGAAAAACTGTTTTAAAAACAAAAAATTTGTTGCAGGGATGCGTGTTTCGAGTAGAAACGAAAGACGGCCGAGTTTTCGAAGGCGTCCTGCAGGCTTTTAGTAAAAATGTAATGGATTTCGGTCAAATTTTGATTTTATAGTTAGCCAACTATATTTTCTATTGAACTATAGTTGATTTTCAACAATAGTTACGATTTATCTATAGTTTCTGTTGAACTATAGTTAAGGTTTAGAGCACTTTTTAACCGAAATTTTGTTTTTTCCAGTTTGAAATTGCTCTCAGTTTGGTGCACGAAATTCATCAAGGCTGCGACGACGATTTGCCCCGCGAAGGAATGGTCCGCGAGAAAATGATCTTCAGCCCCGGCAGCATCGTCACATGGACAACGGTCGCCGACTTGGACGCCGTTAGCAAAGGTAGTTTTTTGCATTTGCAGAGAACAATAGCCTCGTTTCGTCTTATTAGACGACCGATTTCTTGTTTTTCCCTTAAGGTTTCGCGACTGACGGCGAAATAAGCCGATTCAACGGCGATCTTCAAGAAAGAAAATTAGAAGCCTGGGAGCCCGACGCCCACGGCGACGATCAAATTATTTCGTACGACGACGACGCGGTATGCATGCGACTATAGTTAATAAGACTGGCGACTATAGTTGATGGACGACTATGGACGTTTATAGTTTATGAACTACTATAGTTGTTGAACCTCTGTAGTTGATTTCCGACTATAGTTGATTGACGTCTATAGTTCATGGACGACTAATTTGTTTAGAACGGAACGGGCGGCTGGACCGCCGAAGAGATGTTCGAACGTAATCATACAAAATACGGTCTAACGACGACGTACGTTGACGATTTAACGCAATTTTCAAAGTAATTCGTAGTTGCTGGTTTTTGGAAGAATAAAACAATTTTCGGCACTGTCTATAACGTTTTTGTGGGTTTTTTCTTCAGCGTCGAAGTTCATTTGGACGAAACGTCGGCCGAATATAAATTAAAATACGCCGAAGCCGAGCGAATCGCGCGCGCCATCGAAAGCAATCCGGCGTCGAAGAAAAACGCCGAATTGGAGAACGACGACGAGGAACGCGATATTTTGCCGCGGTCGAGTGTCAGCAGCGTCGATAGTTCGACGACGGCGACGTCGAATCACGCCGACGCTTCGAAGTAATTTGTTTTTCGAAGCGACTATAGTTGCCGATGAACGTCGATCGTCGTCTTGCCCGTTGGATATATTTTCCGACGTGAAATTTGCTTTCTTTTGAAGTTTCAGATACGTTCCGCCGAACAAACGTCGAGGCGGCGGTGTTCAATCAGATAGAGGTGGCGGCCGAGGACGCGGTGGACCGCCGACGACGCCCCGAGGCGATCATCGCGGTGGCGGCATGGGCAGCGGCGGAGGTAGTTTGAAACGAGACGACTACGTCGGAGGCGGCGGCGGAGGAGGAAACTCGCCTTACTATAGTAACGCCGGCGGTCATAATAGAATGGGTGGCGGCGGCGGCGTCGGCCAAAATTATAAACAATATCCGCAGCCCAGTCAGCATCTGCCCCATCAACCGCCGTCGCATATTCAACACGAACGATCGCCCGGCTCTACCCAGAGCGGCAACTATCCTAATGGTAATATAGAACTATAGTTCTTTAACAATTATAGTCTGGACAACTGCAGCCATTGGGCAACTATAGTCTACAACTTATTCATTAGATAACTATGTTCATTAAGCAACTATAATCAATGGACAACTGTAGTCGTTATACAATTATAGTTAACGGACAAGTATAGTCATTAAACAACTATTCTTTAGACAACTATAGTTACTGAACAACTATAGTTATGATTTTTAGATAGAGAACGAGCGTGGAATCAACAGCCGCGACGAGACGGACCCGGCGGCGGCTACCCTCCACGACAATTTTCGCACGACGGTACGGCGGCGAATAGGCGCGACGGCGTCGACGCCGTTCGACGTAATAATAATAATAATACCAATAACTATAATAAAAGTACGTTTTCGATTTGTGCCCTTTTCGACGTCGGCCAATGACGATTATCTGTTTGCTTACTTTTTATTAGATCAACGCAGCGGCAGTGATTTACAAGATTTGAAAAAATTTGCGACGGATTTTCGTTTGGTCGACGGCGCTGGTCGACCGCACGGACCGCCGTCGGCGACATCGACGTCGACCGTCCAGCAATCGACTCCTATGCAACAACAACAACAGTCGTCGTCGTCGTCGACGTCGGCCGCCGGCGGCGTCGTCGTCTCGCCGACGAATCGCCAGCAAACGTCGCCGCACGCCGCCAGCGTCGGCGGACAGCCGACGTCCCAGCAGCAGGCGCAGCCGCCGCTGCCCCAGCGGACTTATCAACGATCGCCGCCGCGTCATCAACAACAACAGCAAAATCACGCGACCGCCGGCGGCGCGGCGGCGTCGTCGACGCCGGCCCAGCAGCAAAAAAGTCCCGATTCGAATTCGAATTCGTCGGTGAAGTCGTCGTTGAAAACAAATCTCGCGTCGTCCACGCCGCAGCAACATCAACAACAGTCGAACGTACATCAACCGCCGCCCCGTATGGAACAGCAACGGCAACAGCAATTGGCTCAGCAGCAACAACAGCATCAACAACAACAACAGCAACAATCGGAACAAGAATATCAACAGCAGCAGCAGCAACAACATCAAAGGCCGCCGCCGTTGCAGACGACGTACGACCAACGGCCGCCGTCGGTGGGCAGTCGAGCGAACGCGCCGCCGACGCCGACGGACTCGGAGAAATCGGAACCGTCGTCGGTCGAGTAAGATAATTTGTTTTCCACGTCGACTTACGAGCAAATTCGTAAAACGTGACACGATTTTTTTAAGCGTTAGGAAATCGAAATTAAATCCAGACGCCAAAGAATTTTGTCCGACCCAAACGAGTGTAAGCCATGCTACTATAGTTGTCAAGCGTCAAGTGTCTATAGTTGATCATCGCCTATAATTAATGAGCGTCTATAGTTAATGAGCGGTTACAGTTGCTAGCTTTTTTAGTATTTTCGCCCGACTCCCGTTCAAACGCCCGCCGCCGGCGCCTATCCAATTCCGGTGCAAAGTCCTCAAGGCATCATGCAGCAACCGCCGCCGCCCATGAGCCCCCAGCAGCAACAGCCGCCGCAGCAGCAGCAGATCATCTACAGTCAGAACATCGCCAACGCTCCGTACCCGCCGCCGTCGGCCAGCAACGCCATAACGTTCATGCAGGGAAACGGCGTGCCGCTGTACACGATAAACGCGCCGGCGATGGCCGTGCTACATACGACGAACGGAAATTATCGTCCGCCGAGAAACAAACGTACGATGTCCAGTTGAAAATTTTGTTTTTAATACTCGTTATCGGGCGAATTTTTTCGCTTATTTCAGTCACGCCGCAGCCCGCCGTCGCCGCCGCCACCGGCCAACCGATTATGACCGGACCGTATCCCAGTCAGACGCCGTATTTCGTACAGTACGCGCCCGCCGGCGTTCAAGGTCAAGGCCATCCGCCGACCGCCTATCAGCCTAATCACGTACGATGATTTCGAAATTTGCTCGAAAATGAGCGAAATTCTCATATCTGTGTTTTTCAGTACGTTTTCGGCGCCCCTCGCATGCAATACGTCGTCCAGCAGCAAACCAACGCCGACGGCACTCAGCAGCCAGTTTACGGTGAGGACTATAGTTGTCCAGCGACTATAATTATCCGTCTACATAGTTGTTTTACACAATATAGCTGTTTGTATACATAACTATAGTTGTTTTTTCGTGCTAATTCATGATTTATTTTTTGTTTTTTTTGGCATAGAAAACTATTTTTCAGTTGTTCCTCAACTCGTACAAGTCACCGCGAACCCGTACCAACAAACGACGGTCGTCCATCAAGTGCCGCCGCCCGGTCAACAACAACAACAACCCGGCGGCGTTCAGCAGCAGCATCCGGGCGCGCCGACCAACGTGCCGCCGCCCGTGGGCGGCGTCGGCGTCGGTCAACAGTCGTTGAATAATAATAATCATAGTCATTCGTCGGTGGCCGGTCATACGCAAACGCCGCCGGCTCAACAGCAGCAACAGAATTCGCAAGCGTCGGTCGGTTTGCAAGTAGGAAAAACAAATTTTGTGCGCTAGTCGACGACCTTTCTAGCATTTTTTCAATTCGTTTGTTTCTAGTCTTATCCGCCGACGGCTCAAACCCCGCAATCTCCTCAATATCCGGTGCCGCCGGGCGGCGGCTATCAAATGGTCGTACTGCCGCAGGGCGGCGGCAACTTCGTGGCCGCGCCTCATATGGCCTACAGCGGTCAGAACGCGTTGGCTTTGAGCAACGCTGCCGCCGCGGCGGCCGCCGCCGGCCATCACCAGGGGCACTTGCCGGCCATGGCCGGTCATCCGTCGGCGACGGGCGTCTATTCGACTGCTCAAGCTCATTTCGTTCCCGCGGACGCCGGCGCTGCGGCCGCCTATTTGCAGTACCCGACGAGTGAGTTAATGTTGTTTTTCAACGCCGACTATAGTTGAACTATAGTTCGCGAAAATAGGTTGAACTGTAGTTGGCGAGAAGTTCACTTTCTTTTGTTTTGTTTTTCCCAACTTTCTCGTTTCTCACTGGTCGTCGTGCGACTACGCGTTTCGGTTTTTTACTCATTAGCCATCGTTCTCGGCACGTTTTCCGCTTTGGTTGTTTAATTTTCGTGGTGTTTCTTTGTTTTTTAGTTCCGTATTCTCAGGCGCCAAGTGCCTATCCTTATTTGCAGCGCAGTTCGTCCGTCACCGGTTTCATGCAGCAGCCCGTGCAATCGCAAGGTCAGCAGACGTGCGCAACTATAGTTGAAGTGCAATTATAGTTTACGTGGAACTGTAGTGTTACGTGATACTATAGTTAACGTGCGATTGTAGTTCTTACACTTATTATTACGCAACTATGGCTCCTTAATTTTCATTGGGAATCTGATTTTGTATATCGACAAAACGAATTTCATTTTCATTTTTACACGCATTCATTTTTCTAGGTCAAGCTGGCGTCCCGCAACATTCAAACATGGCTTAAAATGTTTTCATCCTGATCGTATTTCATTTTTTAATAAACAAAAGTTATGAGGTTCGTCCGCTTGCCAGCGCTTGAATTTTGTCTTCCGACGTTCGTTTCAGTCGCTTTTCTGTTTCAGTTGCAAAATGGTACCGATTTTTTTGGATACCGAATCTTCTTTACAATTTTTGGATTTGTTAACGCATTTTTGAGTGATATATATAAAAATCTTCGGAAAAAAGAGAACAGAAGAAGATGAAGAGGGCTAAAGAATGTTTTTTTTCTTGTTATAATGCATTTTTTGTGCGTAAGTTTAATATTTTTTTGAAAAACGGCCCTGAAACTGAAAATGGTTTTTTCCGACGACATAAAAGAGATTGTTCTGTTTCGAAACAACTTTTTGCTTGTTTAGCCACTCGGTAAGACACATTTGCAGCATGTAAAAGCAAAGTACCTGCGTTTGTCAATCAATAACTACTAGCTAATCAGTCAGTCAGCGATAAACAACTATAGTTAATATAGAACTGTTGTGAATGCAACTAATACCTTTTCTTAATTGCGGCTGTAATAAAATTACAGTAATCCAAACCTTAAAATTTATAATCCGTATTCAGATATAGATTTTCAAGAGGGTAGGATGATATTCTGCTGTTTACATGAATCGAAAATCAATGACTGAATACGGATCTTAAATTTTACCTTTTGGATTACTGTAGTTTTATTCCAGCTGCGGTAGCAAAAGGTCTATCGATCGAACAAGGGCTATTTGGAAGTTAGGACAAAAAACTGAAAGGCGATCTGTACTCGTTCTTCATAAAACACATGTGCCGTAGACGAACCAATCAAATGCAGCGCGAAAATGTGCGCAATCTTGCTTATGTTGCGTATTAATAATAATAATAATAATAATAATGTAGGATCTGGAACCACGATTTGAGCGGTCTCCATCACTAGCTGTTTCCGGACCATTCCAAGGGGCCAGACAGGATCTTCAAGGAGACAATCAAGCGTCTCCCTACGATTGTGATTATTGTACTGTGTTTGTTGTGAATCAGTACCTTAGGGAGGTTACCCTTGGATGTCTTACTTAGTGGGCTTAGAGCCGTGTTGGTGAGCTTGGAGGGTTGAGTGGCAACCAGCGCACATCCCCTCCTCGACTATAGTGGAACTATAGCATGTAACTAATTAATTAATTTTAATCCGCTACATGCCTGTAGATGCGATCATACAAAACAAATAAAGCACATTTAACAATACATCACACGAAAATATCTGTCTTGAAAAACAATTAAGCGATTATTTCATATTATAAATCCGTTTTTTGCATGAGTGTGCTTTACAAGTTCTGGTAGATCTTGTCTTGAAATTTTCAACCTGTTTAAGTCGTTGTAGACGTTGTCTAGCCAATCAACTTTAGGCCTATCCTCTCGGCATTTTCCAATTTAGATTCCATGTAAAAATTGTTTTTGGCAAACGATCTTCCTTCATTCATAATACAGGGTTATTCACAAGTCACGCCTCCTATTTGAATGATTGCAGTTCGATAAATATTAAAGATTTTGATCAGAA
>JAQGBA010001247.1:0-17066 GCA_034698125.1 Prionchulus punctatus | reverse complement strand
AAATATTCCAGGTTTTTCAAGCAAGCTAAATCATTACATGAATTTAAATGTAAATGTTATCGCTATTTTTATCTTACGGATGTCTGAATAGCTTATCGCATTTTCTTATTATTTGACATTTTATTTTGTTGTTTTGTTTTGTTTTGTTTTGTTTTGTTTTGTTTTGTTTTGTTTTGTTTTGTTTTTTTCATGGGCGTCAAAAATCAGTCTATGCTAAGTTCACTTTCCCAGTAAAATAACTCTAACTCTAACTCTATGCTTGGATTAAAAGTTTTTTTGTATAATAGAACTCAATGTGTCGTGTTGAATAGCTTTTCATTAAATTATTGTGATGTTATCAGTGGAATCCTGCAAGGGAGTGTTTTAGGACCATAATTGTTTTTGGTTTATATCAATGTTATCTGTTCGTGTACTGTTTTTCCGACTAAATTAACGGCGTTCGCGGATGACATTAAAGTTTTTACCGGAATCAATGATGATAATTGTAGCAATTCATTGTCTAAAACTTTGTGTAATATTTTTAAGTCGTCAGTTTTAAATGGCAACTGCCTATTTCCGTTAAAAAATGTTTTTTGTTAGAGTAACGTTAAAAAAGCTATTTCTTACCATATAAATGGGGTCGCGTTAAAACAAGTTGATTCTTGTACTGATTTGGGTATTGTCATGAGCTCAAATTGTAATTTTAACCAACACGTTTTACAAACTACTGCTAAGGCCAAAAATTGAATTTTTTTACTTTTTAAATGTTTCCAAACTCGTAACCCGGTTATAATTTTGAAAGCTTATAAAGCTTACGTCCTTCCAATTTAGGAACACGCGTCAATCAGTTGGTCACCTTTTTTGGTAATATGTTTTGATAAAATTGAGTCTGTGCAAAAACTTTTCTCGCGACTTTTACCCGGGATGGGTTCGTTAACTTATGTTGAAAGGCTTATTTGTTTAAATCTAGAACCTTTAGAAGTTCTACGTAAAATAAATGAATGACCTGCTATTTTGCTATAAAATTATGAAATGTTTTTTAAATGCAAAATTTGATGATTTTTTTAATGAGAACTCCGCCATCCAAAACAAGGAAGAACAACGTCTATTCGCTGTATGAACATAATTCTCGTACCGACTTATGTAAATTTTTATATTTCTTCTATTTTTTTATTTTCTATTTATTTTTGTTATCAAAACTTGGAACTCTTTACCAAGAACATTGTTGGAAAAAGCAGAATAAATTCTTTTCACGCAGCAATCAGCTCTTATAAGTTTAGTTTCCGTGCTCAAGCAGGAATAAGTAAGCGCTTTAGTGTCGTCTTGTACCATTTCGTATAGTATTAATATTGTATTTCTATTGGATTACTATATATTTTGTTATTCACGAATAAAATTCTTATTATTATTATCACTGGTTGATTAATCAAAAGTATGATCGGTGTTTGATTTTGATCCGCTCTTTACAATTTGACGATTTTATTATCGATTGATCACTCTGATCGGTTATCGATAAAATTAAATCAATGGTTTGCTTAATCCTGATAGCTTGAGGGTATGTTTCATCGGAGCTGATATTCTGAATGAGCATTTGGCTAAGTATTTGATACAAGAGCAAAACGCAAAAATAAATACTGTTTATGGTGGGTGAATAACTTACACGACTAATCGTGACCTGCGCTCTGCAATGTGACGCGCCGGTCTACATTTTCAACCAATCATTTCAACTTTTATGCTTCAAAGTAGCGTTTGATGATTTTTACTATGTCTTTATATTCAGATTACAACTGTCTGAATGAAAAAATATCGAAATTACCAGCATTAGCCGCAAGGTGGCGCGCCAGTGGCCATTTCCTATCGCCCTTTGGTTCTGTCTTGGAAGCGGCGTTTGATGATTTTGAATCCGTACTGATTATTCAGATTCAAGCTGATTACGAAATTTACCTAAGATAAAATTACGAAACAATTTGCGCGATGCTTTTGTTGACTTTATGCTAAACTTTACTTACTTAATTCAAATTTAAATCTAATTCTTTTGCCCTATATTATAAGTAGAAAACTCGTTTTATGCGTTCGGAAGCTGGCAGGCTGCTGAAATTATTCGTAGTTTGTAGAAATAGTTTCTACAACGAACTTTATTGTCATCTTCTACGTTCGTCGAAAAGTAGACGTGAACTTTACGAACGCCTTTCTAAATCGTTTCTAAATAGAATGAATTCAACGGTGACAAATAATTCGGGGTCTAATGGTCAGTCTTCGAAAAATAAACCAGCCGAAGATTTAGTCGAGAAGGCGAAAAAGCTGGCAGCAGAAACTTGCGTCGACAATCATGTTCGAGTAAGAAATTCAATAGTTAAATCCTTTTAACCAAAATGCTTTTTCTTTTCAATGAAAAATGCGGCTGGTTTTGTTAATGATCTATCGTTCATTCACTATAGCTGACTCAAAATGTCTACAGTAAGAATGATTTGCATGTACGGCGTAAAACACAATTTTGATCACCTACACTTTTTAAAATGGCCCATCTTGTGTTTTAGACATCTCTAGCACACATAGCGGACCATTTTGTAAAGTATAAGTTGTTGCAAATCGTTCTTAGTAAACTTTTTGAATTTGCAATAGTGAATAGTGAATGTAGCTATGTAGCTGTTTTATATTGTAATCAACTTAACAAGAAAACTAACCATTTTACAGTTAGCTTGTGGCGTGTAATTTTCTGTTTATTATTATGGTATCAAAACATCTATTCTTTCCAATTATGCAAGTGATTTGAAGTCATTATATCAATACAAATTTAGGACGGACAAGTTATCGGAGTTGGCACGGGATCGACAGCTTTGTACGCCATAAAACGCATCGCTGAGAAATACAATAACGGCGAACTTAAAAGCATCGTTTGTTTGCCGAGTTCATTCCAATCGAGGCAATTGATCGTTGAAAACAAGCTACCACTGACGGACCTCGAACGTCATTATCATTTAGATTTATATATTGACGGCGCTGACGAAGTCGACAAGGAATTAAATTGTATAAAAGTACAAACTAAATACAAAAATTAACTAATTGAACAAACATTACTAAAAACTGTTTTAAGGGTGGAGGCGGATGTCTTACGCAAGAAAAAATCGTCATGAGTTGTTCGGATAAGTTCTACGTTATCGCCGACTATCGTAAAAAGTCGCAAGAGTTCGGCGATCAGTGGTCGTACATTCCATTAGAAGTCGTTCCATCGGCTTACGTTCCGGTTATGAAACGGGTTGAAGCAACTGAAGGGGGCTTGTGCAAGCTTCGCAGCGGATCGGGTAGGCTGAAGAATCGAAAAAATTCGGTTTTATTTTGCGTGATTCGAAAATTTAAACGATGACTGTAACTTCTATTTGCAGGTAAAGCAGGCCCTGTCATTACCGATAATGGCAATTTTATCGTGGATTGGTACTTTCCGAAAGATAGTACCGGCTCTTCGTACGAGTGGCACGAAGTGAACTGCAGACTTTCCATGATGCCTGGCATCGTTGAAACTGGATTATTCGTTGGCAATGTTGAAAGAGCTTATTTTGGAATGGAGGACGGGAACGTTACTGACGTGTCATCGCCTCAGCATAAAAATTGCCCTTTGAAAAAGGCGAAAGTTAACGGAGGATCAGCAAACGGATGCATTTCTTAATTATTTTTAATAAAATTGGCGCGAGTGCCTTTGATTCCTTTATGTAATTTGAATTTCATGTTCAATCTTAAAACATGATGCGACACGCACGATTCGAAAAAATAATTGTTTTATTAAACATATTTTGCCATTACTGATTAAAATAAATCGCTTTAAAAAGTAATTACAATCTAAAATTGTTACTTGTAATAATATTCAATGTTTGCTGCGCATATAAATTGTGCCACGAAATAAAAGTCATACTTTAAACTGATCGAATATTTATTATTGTATAAAGTTACGGTACCGTTATTGACATGTAATTCATAATTGCCACAACATTTCAGGATAATCAGCATGATTGTCAAACTCTAATATGTTCATGACTACAGACAAACCAGTTTGCTCTTGCAGTGATTTTTGATGAAAATTTACATTTGCTGGTCGCATTTCGGTTACAGTGTTGCCTAAACAATCATTTAACGCAATAAAAGTGAAACGAAGACTAAGTACTGTTACAATTACTTTTACTTTTGCAAAATAAAAACTTACAGAGTTGTTTTTCGATTAGTCCGCTCGATTGTTTATGAACTGAGTGTCTCTAAATATAGATTCCCACATAATCGGATCATGCATAGAAGCTTATTGCTTTGGTTCCAATGTACTTTCGAAATTGGTTCACTGGTAGAAATTGTAACGCTCTTATTTGCTCCGTAATTTCGTGAAGCTGAGGATGAACGGTCAACAATTAACTTTCCTATCTGTCCTGATCCAAATTTTGCACGATCTTTCCCAAGTTGTGACGAGAAGTTACCTATATTTTAAAACAATTGTATGCTAAAATGTTTTAAAATCAGCAATTAAACTGCAGTTTACTTGCAGGTAAGTTTGACAATAAATCTGACACAGTCGTATGATTTGTGGTATTTTCTCGAACCGGAATTACCGATGAATGAGACCTCGTAGTTTCCGAACTTGAAAAATAACTTAAAGCATTGTTTCTCTAAAGCTATAAATCAAAAACTTCAAAACTTTACTTAAAAATCTGATGTTTTATAATTAAAAATTCTCCTTCGTTCGTCCATGGATTTCGAAACAACGTCCATGTAGCCGATATCTTTACGAATTCATCGTCTTTATACTTCAAACGATAAGTAATAGATGATGGTTTTGGATCCTTCTCTAAGGCTACAATAAAATTTTACAAAATTATAAACAACGTATTTTTTCAGCTGATTTCATTTTCAAATGAAAGAGATTTTTTTGCTTTGAAATGCAAAACTGCTAAAATAAAAACAAAGCTCACTTTGCTTATGAAAAGTAGCAACATCAAGCAAATCTTCTTGATGAATATACTCGTAATAAGAACTACCCAGAAGATCGGCATTTAAATATCCCAAAACCGAAGAAAATCTGCAACGAAAGACAATCATCGTAACGATTTACTGAATAACAATTTAAGTTTAACCATAAAATTTTTAAGTCAATTCTGTACTCACGATTGATCTGCATATAACAATCGCCCATCGGGGCTGAGCCGCGATGTGAATTCGACATTATTCATCAACTCAGTTTTATCTATAATGAAAACATAAAAATCAAAAATATGGAAGCTGAAATGTTTATGTCGCGACAAAAAAAATTGGCTTACTTGTTTCACAAGATCTTAATAAAAGAACCAAACAGCCGAACTGTGAAATCGCATCCCAGACAATGTCAGTTGACATTTCCGTCGTCCTTATATTCGCAGGCCACGATTTCAAAAAACCACAACAGTAAAACGTCCGATAAAGTTTATCATTGTTTATTTTTAAAGCTTTTCCTCGATTCGATTCGCTAGTTGCCCGATTATCGCTGGGTTTAAGATCAACATCTCTGGGGAAAAAACAATACTCGTAGCTAGCAATTTTATAATTCACAAGAAATACATTATGATTCCAGCGTGCAAAAACAAAGAGCACAATTAAATAAGCTAATTAAGAATATTAGTAACAAATAACTGATAAAAAAAGAGTACCTTTGACAACAGTTTCGTTTCAGTCGACAATAAAATGTTCGTTTAGCTCCAGAAGAAAAAATAGACAGATCAGTTGAAGATGAATTCGGCGAACTCGATCCGACGACTGATTCTTTCGAACCAGTGTCTAGAAATCACATAAAATTTCTCCGCCATTCCATCAAGTTAATAACATAACTGTACCTTTTTGCGAAAATAGTTGTTCCGGTGACGAATTTGGTTCGAAACAGGACAATTGTTGTTTCACCGAAATAATGTCTTTAGGGTGGACAATATCGACAAAACTTTGTCCAAGAAGTTCGTCCTAAATATATACAACAGAAACAAGTCTTTCTTACTTTTATTAGGGAGCCAAAACCACATGCATACCTTCGTGATATTCAAATGATCAGCAACATTATCAGAAACATGGATAATTTTTCCTCTGTTACAACTGAAAACCATCAGAAAACCATCAGAAATCTAAAACAAAGTATTTCGCCTTTCGATAAACTACGACAATTAAAAAAATGATTTCAAAACAAGAAACTTTTTGCAGAGAGTCTTTCAATTCATCGTCACTCATAAAGCTGGGTTTAAGTGTATCATGGCCATAGGAAGTAGTCGATCCTGAAAAGCTGTTTTCCGATTTAACGCAGAATTTATTGGTAGAAAGCTGTTAAATTTAGCTTTCCGAGTAAATAGCAGTGCTGTACAAATTTAGAAACCTCGCAATGTTTTTATGTGTTGAACTGCTAAACGTAGAACTGTTAATTTGTCTAATTTTCTCGACATTGCCGCGCACATCGGAACCAAAGCGCTGATATCTGTGATGAAGCCGTTCATCTTATCTCTGCGGCGTTTTTCGATTTCGCTGTGATTCGATGGACGAACGCTTCCGCCGCTACTGCTGAAAACGTAAACAAAATGTGATATTTATTCTGTTCGATTAAAGAACGGATTAACCACTGATCGTTTGGACAAACAAGCAATTTTGAGCAATGTCGGTGGAACGCATAAAACGCGTTGAAACGATACATGCAGTGTGTAAATAATACCTTTTGGTGTCGCAATCGGTTTTAATTGACTTGGCATCGTCATCGTCTAAATAGTCGCTGTCGTCGCTGAAAAAATGCGAAAACTCGAACCGAAAAAATTACAATAGATGTGCGCTTATATTATTTCGTCACAAGAAATGTCAATATTGTATGTCTTCAATGCAATTGCTAACATAACTATTGTGACTCAATCATAACTCAGAATTGCGTAATCAAGCTTGCATCATAGACAGTGTAGTTCTTTGAATTTCGGACACCTAGTGCGGAGGTGGTTGGTATTATTGTTGGAAAAAGAACGAATAGAGGACATAACATCGTCAAATGCATTTTTTGTCAGATGCTGCCGCCCCATTCAATTCTACGGTGAATATCCGAGCCCACAGCTCAAGCTGTTCGCCATTCGTACGTCTGGTAATTTTTTTGCCTCCTCGTCCATAACGTTTTCAACGAGGTTGACCGCGCCAGAGCCAGACCAGACAATGGGCCTTGCAAACGTTATATGTATATATTTTTAGCTTCTTCGGAGCTGTTATAGACAGGGCCGTCGTCGTGCGCCAGTTAATGTAGAATTTCGTACGAGACCCGTGTCGTCGTGTCCGTTTCGCTTTGTCTCCGTGTGTTTGACCAAGTCAGTGCTTTATTCCGTTCGTTGTAATTGTAGTCATTCATTGTCCTCTTCCGATTCGTGAGCAATTTTATATCGTTAATTTTTTATTTCAGTTGTAATGCAGGTTAAATTCACACATATTTTCCGAACTGGAGACGTGAATCTTATTTAACTTTTGTACATATAGTTTTCTGTTTGTACAACGAGTTACTTTTAGTGAGGAAATGGCACGTGTTAGCCGCAAACATGAGAAACGTTCGTACGAGTGTGAAAGCTTTTCAGCTTTCGGAAAAGCGCAAGGATGCTTCATTTTTCTGCGCGTCTCACGACTGTCTGATGGTTTTTCACTGAATTGAGGTGCAGTGCGGGTCTGAGGATGGCGGAACTGATCGAGAACGCCTCGGTCCCTCGGACAGAACAGAGCAGGTGGCGGGGTCAAAAATAAAACACACCCCCTTCCGTCAGAAATATCAAATTACAAGCACGTTTTCGAGGTTTTTTCTGAGTCCAAACCGATCGGCTTATTGCTGCTAGCTTGTACGATGCAAACCTACTATAACATACGGTTTTCGTTCTAGTAAACAGGGAATGAGGCAAAACGGGTTGTATTGTTGTTCCATGCAAAATGCTTCTTTATGTGCGTTATGGTTCCAATTTCGACTGTTTGAGATGTCTCAACTTGACGAAAAACCACATCCTCGACAGTTAAATTTTAGTTGCGCCGTATCAACTTATAGGTCCAAAAATGCTACTGATCGCTGCTCTTTTGTTGTTAAAAAAACCCATAAAGTTTTTCTTGAACCATTTTTGCCGATAAACGTTTTGTTTACATTTTTCTAGAGATCTGTCTTGGTCCGATTTGTTTCGCAAATTCATTCCACAAAACAACAGGTTTTCAAAAAAAAAACGACAGGAACGATTTTATCATTGGCCGTGTATGATAGAATAACTCGTTATAAAAATGATACCATTTTTGGATAGCGCCTTGAAAGCGATTCACAAACAATATTACGACGACGTTGTTGACCGATTAAATTATTATTACAGCACATTGATTTTGCTATTTTTGGCCATTTTGGTCAGTGCTAAACAATACGTCGGAAACCCTATCCAATGTTGGTAAGTGAGGAAATAAAAACGAACATAATGAGTAACGATGAACGAATGGCAACAAATGTCACTTTCCACTAATAAGAGAAAGAATTGACCTCGTCTCATTCTGTTTATCCCGAATGTGGCGCTATCTTTCAGGGTACCGGCACAGTTCCGAGGTGGATGGGAGCAGTATGCCGAAAACTATTGTTTCGTTCAAAACACTTATTATTTACCAAGCGACGCGCAAATTCCCAAAGACATTTACGAAAGGGATTATCGCAAAATCGGCTACTATCAATGGGTTCCGATTGTCCTTGCCATTCAAGGATTATTATTTTACATGCCTAACATGATATGGAATATGTTAAACTGGCAATCGGGTACGTTTGCTACTATGGCTGTTACAGTTATGTTTGGAAGATTTTTTCACTCTCAAAAGCGCTGAATTTGATATGTTTTACGACGCAACGTTAACGAATAGGCGTTTATTTTGTTTGTCAAAGTGGTTCATGTGATAATTTCGATGAAAACTGTTTAGGCACATTCTGGTGGGGCAAACGTCTGCTTGTTTGTTTTCCAGTCAGAAAAGCCATTCGTTTTTATTAACGAACCCTGGCTGCTTTACAGTCTTTCGGATGATCGAGCGAGCTGTCGCGTCGGGTCTGGTGTTTATGTTTCCATGAAATATAATATTCACCAACCAGAGAAAAAATCACACTCATTTTGAGGATAGTTACATCAATATCAGTTAGCGTTTGCGGTCAAGCGAAATTTCTCCCAGCCCGCAAAAAGTACGGAGAAATAAGTTATCTAAACACGAAGCAGGCCAAAATCACGACAATATGTCAACAAAATCATCAAATAAAAATGTGCAAATATGGATTTTCTTGAGAAATTAGAAACAATTTTTTTTACATTAACATTTTATTTTAAATAGAAGAATAAAAATTACAAAAATTAAAGGGGTTGAAGTAAAAAAAGGGGATGGGTGGTGACGTTAACCTAAATCCAGTCCTTCGTTAGCCAGTTAATGGTTAGCTTGTTGCTCTCTTATTAAAAACAATTTTTGAAGTAAACTGAGTTTGGAAAATCTTAACTAAACAGCTTAACTAAATCTTAACAGCTTTAGAAGCTGTTTCTTATCGAATTGAAATAAAGCTAAAGCATTAATTCGTTTTAATTTATAGGTATCAATGTAAAATCAATTTTGAAAATGGCCATCAATGCCGACGCTGTCGATGACCAAAAAAGAACGTCCGCAGTAAAAACCCTTGCGAAATACATGGAAGACTCTTTGGGTTTACAAAGATCTATGGCCGTCGGAGGAATGGGTTTCGAGCGTTTTGTCAATTGGAAGTGGGGTAGAAACACAAACGCCTATCTTAGCGGCCTTTACATATTAATTAAGATGCTTTACATGGCTAATGTCGTTGGACAATTTTTCCTGCTCAACGACTTTCTTGGAACGAATTATTCGTTTTGGGGAGTCCAAATTTTATCCGACTTAGCCAACGGAAGAGAATGGAAAGACTCGGGTACGACGATAACATACTAAATATCCGTCTCAGTATTTTAGATTCTTCAATATTATAACCCGGTTTATTTTTGTTTCAGGACATTTTCCACGTGTTACGCTATGTGACTTCTCTGTACGCGAACTTGGAAATATTCATCGTCATACAATTCAATGTAAAAAAAGCTTGCTTATTGCTCCACGTTAAATCTATTATCGGACTTAATCTTTCGCTTTTAGGTGTCTTAATGATAAACATGTTCAACGAAAAGATTTATATATTTTTATGGCTCTGGATGTTGTTCATCGCCATTTGTACGGGTTTGAATTTGCTTTATTGGATGTTCGTTTGTATGCCAAAACGAAATCGAGACGGATTGGTTCATAAATACCTTCGAATCAGCATCGACATGACCGACGCTGCTGCTGACCGTCGCATAACTGAAAACTTTTCGACCAAATTTTTGAAACCCGACGGTGTTTTGCTGTTGCGCTTCATTGGATCTCATGCTGGCGATTTAGTGGCTAGCGACCTTACTTACAGGTGAGACAACTTTTTCTCACTTTTCTCATAAGTAAGGGGTGACTTCATGCCACATTTGGTATGCAGGTTGTACGAGGACTTCTGCAAAAAATATCAGCTGCAACGTCAACTGAATTCTACCGACAAACATTTTGCAACTTCGATTGGTTCCGCAAATCATCTACCTCACAACAATGGCTTCAATGAAACGTTATATGACGTTGAAAAAGATGGCGAACCGTTGCTAAGTCAAATTCCAACCGCACCGAAAGATCATGCGAACGGAACGTTGAGAATTGGAAGCAACGGGTACCCAGGCCCGCCAATTTTAGCGCCGCAGAAACAAAAAGGATCGCCCGTTTGACTTCGATAACAATCTCAACTTTTTCATTCCTTATCAATGCCGTCCATGCATTTGTTTTTTTGACTGTAAATATGACAATTTAATATTCATTCTTCCAAAGGATTTTTTACCCTTTTTCTGTTTATTAACAACCGATAAGACTTTTGGGTTTGAAATTATTCATTGATTCGATTGTGTATTTTAATTCATTTTTTTTAAATTGTATTTTTGTTGCCCTTTTTTGTTTTTGTTTAACTTCAAAAGTTTGACGTTACTGTCGTTGTTGTTTTTTGATAAGGACATATTGAAAAATCGATTGCTTAAAAATTGGTTAATTCCTGACATAATGTTGTTTATATGTGTTTCTGTGTCGTTAATATGTATCAGTAAAACATAAATATGCAAAGAAAATCTTGCTGTTTGAGATAAAAAGTGTGCGATCTAGAATCATGCTAAGGGTGAATCGGGATGATGTCGAAAAATAATTTCGGTCGAAAAATGTTCCTTAATTTCATTTCAAGGTTCGTCGCTAGTATTCTGTTGTTGCACTAAGGTCGGCCGACTTAACCGAATTGGCATCGGAGGCAGCGAAAGATGGCCTTGGGCTTTTGACTGAATTTTGCACAAAAGAAATATCCAGACTAGTCCATTGGAGACGACCGGGATATCAAAATGCAGATGGACAAGGGTACAAGGGTATCTATCCATGAGTCGACAGATTGGGGTACACATTGGCAAGAATGTACATTTGGAATAATAATGTAATGTGTAGACGTAATGGGTGTTAAAATTTCGATACACTACAAACGTGTTTTTTTTAGAAGGTCGACAATAACGACAACTTACTCAAAAATTGTTCCTTTTCGTTTCCGACCTGGGTCTAATGTGCTGTTGGAAGAACTGAATGGAGACACCACACTGAAAGGAGACGATAACTATCTAGATCTAAATGTAATCGGCTTTAAGCAAGCAGTAGTCTCTCATTTTTACCTCATTGAACTGAATCTTGAAGACCTGTCGGGGTTGTTTTGATAATCCAAACAGTATAATAAATGAGGAGCTGTCGTGTCCGCCGACATTTTTTCAACATCTTCGCGCATTATATCGCTGAATAGTAAATTCACCAACGCCTTATCCGGTAAATTCCCCAACGCCGTATCCGAGCGAGTTCTTGAAAAATCCTTCTGCATACAGTGCTTTAACTGTCTTCAATCAAAAATCAGGTTTTTGAGAAGACAAATTTTTTTTATTAAAATTAAAATTTAGTTATTCTAAAACGATGGCAAAAATATTGGCAGAAAACACGTACAGTTTAACTTCGGTTATGTTATAGCCAAAACTAACGTCGCTAACCCTCACAATGTCGCAGCAATTGAAACAGGGCCTTACACGTCCCCGAGGCCGTAAACAACGCCGTATTTTTGGAAAACTGAACGTCCTTGAAATCTACCGGTGTTTTATAATGTATTTACGTAAGTATACATCCCGTGGGCTTTAGAGGTGCATGAGAAAAAGTTCTACAAGTTCCATTTATCATTTCATGCTATTTACTTTTTCGATGCAGTTTTTTTCAAGCAAAATGCTTAATCACTGTTGATACTTCATGTTTTTGTTTTATTTATTATGTATTCACGAATAGTGCAACAGCATCCGAAAATATCGGAAGATTGTCAGCTGATGAGAAAGATTCGTGTAAAGTGCCATGATAAGCTAACTTCGAAGTCGATTCCTTATCCGTTCTATAATAATAATAACAATAAAGATTTTATTCAGTATAACGTTAAGTTCAGTTAAGTAAAAGTTATCGTTAATAAACTGTCAAACGGAATTGTAAAGAAAAAATTGTTGTTTCGCTAAATTCTCATCTGTGGTTCACAGAGATAGCCCCTATAATCTGAAGAATTATACAAGTGGAGTTTGTTAAAACCAAACGGCTAGTCGAAATCGCCCAATTTCGTACATCTAAAATGTTCAAAACAGTAACGCGATATTGCTCGTAACTCTCAACTGTAGAGCAGCCAGTGTTGTATAGAAGGGTTACGTAATTTAGATTTACGTTGCAAGAAACAGAAGGTTTTTCTCTACAGTAAATAATGATTTAGATTTACGTTGCAAGAAACTTAGAGTGTTTTCTGCAGTAAATAATAATTAAATTCACCCTGCAATAAATTACAGTATGAATTCTACAGTAGAATATGGTTTACGCAATTATAAAATTAGCAAACACGTTTTGGAGGTTATTAGATGAGATGTAAGCAAGCGATTGCTTACACTCCTCCCCTCCTGGAGAGCTCTATCCCCTAACAAAGGCGATGACCGTGGACTGCGAGAAGGTTTGATCAAGAGCTCCTGTTGTAGCGCTGCTTGAGTATAGTTTCTAGCTTGTTACGTCGGCCCCAAGGCACTCGATAGTGTCTTGCTTTAAATAGAGGGGCATCTACAGTGTTAATATTATGCTTTACCAGATGAGTCCTCCCTGGCTCGTCATCGGGCATAACAAATACCGGTCGAAACTTTATTAGCAAGTTTCGCAGTGTAGCACATTCAGCAGGCGTAGTCGCCGTTTCTAAATTTTTATCAATCTCTGCAATGTATGCAGGGTCCACTTGTTGTGTGCTCAACATTGCAGGAATTGATAAAGGAACAGCTAGAGCTGGATCGATATCAGTCGATATGTTTTATGGATATTGGGTGCAGAATTGATTCACCAATCGCAGAGGAAAGGTGCGTTTCCCGCCTATGACCATAACTGGAGCGGCATAGACTCCGGGTTATCATACCATAGCCCATTTTGTCTGTTGCGAAACCGGTACCACAGCTTCGCTGTATCCTGGAATTTCTAGAGCGATATGCATGCATGTAGATTACATTCAGCCCTGTTAATCTATTAATCTGAATTTCATTTCGACATTATTCGAAGTGGTCCGTGGCGTACCTTGGAACATTTTCATTTGGGATTATCAAGCCACAATGGTCCTGTTACACAAAACTTATTATGGTCCGATACAGAACTATTCAGACAAATATGCCTTGGATAGACTGTGCTTCGGCAACAATCTAATTGTTGACCTGAAACATCAAATCCAATCGACAGCCAGAGATATTTTGAGAGATAATACATGGACTCGAGAATCTATGGCATTACTCTTGGGTTTGGTAATCGGAACCAACGGATTTATTAAGAATGATATCAATCTTATTGAAGTAATCACGCAAACGTTGAACGTCTTCATCGACAAACGACCCCATGCATTCAACAGAAGCATGGATGTTTACTTTCCAGAGGACTACATCCTCAGGAATCGATGCAGCGATCAACAGCTACAGTGGCTGCATCACAGCACACACTACTCGTACTTTCTAGCCATAGCATTCGGCAGAATTCATCTGCTAGATATCGTGTACTGGCTGACAAGACACAGCATTCCCAGACACGGAGCACCGCAGCTCGGAATGTCTGACGTAAACGTCTAGTTGTCAACAGACACTACGATGATGTGGCGTTGGTCCTGTGCAGTTTCGAACGCGCCAGCCTTACTTATCTCCCTGACGAGCCGCGTTTACTCAAACACGGTTTCGCCTGGAGGCCACACAACCTGCGAGATGCAAGTTATTGTGGATGGAAATCTTCAGCAGAGGAGCCTTCCCACTTTAACGACAATGCTCTCGCATTCACGTGGACTTACCTGCGCCCAGAATAGGTCGGCAAGGAAACATTGGGCGGAGTCATCATTTTGATGTCTCGATACGATTCCGCATCGCACGCCAAAAGATGGTACCGCTATGGCCAGTTCGATTCACCTCTGCTGGCAAGCAGGTTGAAGAAGATAAGGCCACCGACAAGTCGGTCGCCCGGAATGAGCCGCTCCGACGGCAGACTGTTGTTCTTTTAAAGGATGCGCACGACACTTAACAATGTGACGGCACATTGAAAGTATCAATGGAAACGCATACGCTCCGAGAAGATGAACTCGTCTCTATCAGAAGAGAAGAAATCCACACAATCTGCTCCACCTTCGGTACAACCGACATCCCTATCGACAACAGTCGACCAGACCAGTTACGCCTGCGGGCGCAAGTTCAGCCAGCTCTCGCCCAAGTAGCGTCGCAGATGACGTTTCGATCGCCAGCAGAGCATCGACGTTGCGGCAAGATCCAGACCAGGACGCGGGTTAGCACCAAGCGATTGGCAACAGCAGTGCCAAGTGCTGGTCAAAAAGATCGTTCAAGAACAGCAGGTATTATCGTGCTGGCTACTCGGAAGGTGAGGATCTCCCGGAAGGGGCCCACTCAGGTTCGAAGCCAAAAAAGTTCAAGAAGAGAAGAAACCGAAACTTTCTTCTTCGCCACCTTCCTGCTGGTGTCTGCCTAAATGCGCTCGGGTGCCGGCCAGGGTATCACCACCTAGCAGGATCTACGATTCTGTAAGGACTCTCTCAATCCGTCTAGGAGGCGTCTAGGAGGAGGAGTGTAAGCATGCACGACAGGCGAATGCTTACTACAGTATCCTACAGTACTCATCAGTATGAATCGATTGCTTTCCTGAAAGTGATCTACTTCCTAAACAATTGCTTTAACAAAAGCGGTCAAACTATATGTGCATTAAAATCGTTAGTATACATTTTTGTCTCTATACTTTACTCGAAAGAACACATTTGCGACTTAAAAGTGTTTTTGTGGTCAAAAAATGGTTAGTTAATCATGTGAAACAGTCGCAAACTTTGCTTTTTCAAAAATCTATGCACTGCGTCTTTGCTGTGTTTATTTTCTCTTTTTGAGCAACTTTTTCGTTGCATTTCTTTTCCCGAATTAATGATATCCTTCAATTCTTGAGATAAACTCACTGGGCGACCACGAATCGAAAATTCAGTGAAAACATTCTCTGATGGCTTCTTCCTGCAATGTTTTTGAACCCCCAATCCTCGGATTTTGTTACTTGATTGATTGATTTTAATAATTTTTCCATAATAAGGGAGACTCCTGCTCGATTTGCTTTAAAAAAGGCTGTAACCTGAATCCGATCGATTAATCTCGCTTCTTCAGAATCACAGTTCATGTTTGGAACAGGGAAATGACACAAAAATAAAAGATTTTGGAGTTGTTTCCATTTCTGTAGGGTCTTTCCCGCCCTGTTGCAGGCAATACGACAAGAGGTACATCATTGAATGCAGAATTGAATTCTCTACACGATGTTTATCAAATTTTGCTCTAGATAGTCTGGAAATATGTTTCCTGTTTGTTTTTGTTGTTTTCACCCTGTATTAGCGAGAACAACAACAAAAAGAGGAAACCAAAAAAGGCGTCCGAAGCGGTTACATCCAACTTAGGTAAACTCTGAACAAATTTTGTAAAGTTACAAAACTGACAATCGGTAACAATCATGATGAATTATGAATATACTCTTTATTCTTATTATTTGTTCTGAGCTTATTTTGATTGAAACTCAAATGGATAGAACAGTTCTTTTGTCAATGCATCTCGTCTTCAACAAGTTTACTCGACAGAAATAAACGCGCGTACGAACAAATCAATTTTAAGTTTATAACTTTCAGGAATAAATTAAATACGTATCGGTTTCTGACCATGGTTATTTCACTATAGACGCTTCATCGACGGTTAATTTACAAAATCTTCGTCCCAATCCCATGCAGCAATCGGTGTAATCCCTTTTTCGGCTTTTAGTCTATTCAGCGCATCGAGCACAAGTTGATAGTCAGGTTTATCGGCGTAACTAAAACGAACTTTTTACTCGAAACATATTTCTGGTTTCAAAAGTGGAAATGCAAACTGTGACCTTAAACTATTTAAATGCATGGCGATCTGGTACAATTGAGGTTCCGATATCAACGACTCCAACGGATTACGAGTTTTCATTTCTTGAACTTCTTGCGGCGTTTTAGCATCTCTCCAAGGAAGACGACCTTTGATAAATTCGATCATCATATAATAACACGAAACCAAATCATCCTTTCGTCCAAGGTCCTGAAGACCACAAAAACTGCAAATTTTTTTATAACGTTACACGTACCGTCATCTGGGGTTATTTCGTCACTACCGCAATTTTCTACTTTCAAATATAATTTAAGCGTTATGCATGGCTTGAAAGCTGCTGATCCCTTTTTATATTTTGTAGCTGATAACCTAATTGACCCTAAAAATAAGATATGCGAGCACAAAAAATACAGAATTTTATGAAAAATTATTTTTTCTGTATGTCAATTTTCTTCGACAGTTTTTGGTGTCGTCAAACTTTTGCGCGTATGCTCGATTGGAAAGCGGGGGACCAATAAAAATTATTTCAAGGCTTCT